>JALPQI010002422.1:0-122071 GCA_025490895.1 Thaumatotibia leucotreta
AGCAACTTACCCTATTTGATATTAAGTGAGTTTTGTTTGTCAACCGATGATTTTCGTTTTAAAAATCACATATTTTAGGAATTTGAAATAAGAAGGTTAAATTAGAAATGTGGATTTCTAATTCCAAGCACACAAAATCGCAAGGAAAAGTTAGTCTATAGGTAATAATTCTTATGCTCAGATTTGTACCTTGAAAGAAAAATACATTAGGTAACACTATATTTGGAATTCCCAAAATAGTATTCGCCCACGGAAATCCCATTAGAGCCCTAAACATGTTCAACTCTGTCAGACGTAGGTACTTTAGTCTATAATCTGAATTAATGTTATCAAGATTGTAGGAGTAGAGTCAGAGATTGCCTAAAATATTTTCTTTACTTTTTGAATATAAGTCTCTTCATTTATCACTATCACAATCACCTATTTCGCAGTTATCGTCGTTTTATATGCATTTCAAAATCTATTTATATAAAAAAATATAATATATCTATTTAAAACTACCCATCGTGATTCAGCGCGGAAACGCTGCGAGCGTGATGGGCACCTTTGCGTCGGGAACCAATCGGGCGGTTTGGCTGGATAGCTCCTTTAAAGGGTTTTTTAATTTTAATATTTTTAAGTTAATATTTTAATATTACTTTTGCTAATTATTTTTTTAAAGTTTGTAGTTTATAGTATTCCTAAGTAGTTATTGTTTTTAATAAAAGTTTTTCCATGTTATAATCTGTAAAAACTGCTATGTATGGTACATAGATAAATTATTTTATTTATTTTTTTATATTTTTTTGTACTTTAATTTTTTTTTAAGTATGTAGTTATATTATTTGACTGTATCTTTTGACATAGGTATATCTATGTATTTGGAATCTCTGTATTAATTAAAATAAAAATCTATTTAATGTTACCATATATTTGAATTTAAACTTTCGAAAGACATAATAAGTATAAATATTAGTAAACGATTGTCACTACGCGCGATATATTTCGGAGAGCCTAGGTCTCCATTATCAAGCATTAAGCCCGCGTTCACGCCTCGCTACTCGCGAGTCTCGTCTTCTCTTTTTTTTTGAGATACCTATTATTTAAAACTAAAGTGTGGTCTAATATGTGACATGTCTTAAGAAGCCGCACCGATTACCTTGACGGCCTACTTAAGACAAGTCTTAGAGGGATTACCGACTTGGATTAAGGACAATTTGGCGATAAGCGTTCGAAGTGTAGGCGGGGCCCTGTTAATCGTAATGACCTGTCCTATACGTAATGATCAAATTGTGGGCCATTTCTGTCGATTCAGTAGTTTTTTCCATGGTCACTTAAGTCACTAAGGCATCAAGTAAAATTGGTAGTCATAAGTAAGCTAGGTATTGTGATGGTGGATCGATTACAATCAGTATCAAAAATTAAACTTAATTTGCTTTGCATATTTACAATTTCCGACATGGTTACGGATCGGCGGAAAAGTCGACGAAACCCCGCTTCGCGGGACTCTTAGTTCACTTGACTTCTGTAGAACGAGCTCTTATGTAACGAAGCTAACAGAAGTAAGTTGCACTATTCAACTGTATTCCACAAGTAGAAATAAACTGCCCGTATTAACTCCCGCTAGCCAAAAGTGGTAAATAAAATACTATTAATGTATCCGCTAAATTGAGCTAGCAATTTGCTCCTAACCTAAGCAAACGCTCTAAATAGCTAGAAAACTCAATTTAGCGAATCGTAACCATTAGAACTCATCTTAACTGTAGCAATAAATTGCTAGTCAGCGCAATGAGAATTGCGGCACGTAGCGCAGCCCGTTTATAGCTAGCTTTTTCTAGGGAAATGGATGTAATTAAAATCGCGTAAAACGGTCAGATCGAAATAATTAGAATTATTATGAATTCACAGTGCACTAATGGGCAAAATAACCTACTATTTGGTTTGATTTTGACTTTGATATGAGATAGATGATACTTAATGGATCACCACCCAATGAACTTATTTAGTGAGAAGTCAGAAATAATGAGAATTATTTAGGCAAATGCTTATACTTCTTGTTTTCATTTTGGTTGTTCTGAAGGTATTTTGTAACACGGCAAACTCAAAAAATCTATCTGTTTAAGTCAAAATAATGAGAATTGTCGTGAGCCCGCCAGTGACTGATACTTCGTGGGTATAAGCTTCTATTTCTGGCTTTATTCTCGATTTTGTTCTGAAACTTTTTGTTAGGAGCTCGACCTAATGAACCTGATGGACTAGAAAAAAAATTGTTTTAAACATTTACTGCACTGCTGCTCTTCTACTTCTGGTTTTGGTCTCAGTTTTATGGAGCTAGAAGTGCACTGCTGAGCAAATTGTTGTGGTTTCGATTTTATTCTTGGAGTTTTTAATGAGAAGGGAAACCCAAGAAACGTCTCGATACTTTTGTTTCTGTTGTCATATTCTTTAGTATTATGCAATGAGGGTAGCAAGTTTAGGTACTAATAGTCGTCCTCGTTTACCTTTAAAACAAATTGTCCAACTTCTCTTCGTCCTAGCTATTGAATCAGGAATTTAGGTAAATAAAACCGGCCAAGAGCATGTTGGGCCATGCTCAGTGTAGGGTTCCGTAGTTATTCAAAAACGGCTGGGCCGATTATGCTTAAAATAGTTTTATTTTAAAGTATTCTATAAGCACACGGATCAAAAGTTAGAGGGGGGGACATTTTTTTTCTTCTGGAGCGATTATCTCCGAATATTTTGACTTTAGAAAAAAACTTGCTTTTAAAAACCTTATTCTTTTTAAGAGACTTATTCAATGATACCCCACACTATTATACCTGTACCAAATCGCAGATTTCTAGTATTAACGGCCACTGAGCTATGCTGCGGACAGACGGCCATACAGACAAACGGACAGACGGAAACTATAAGGGTTCCGTTTTTGCCATTTTGGCCACGGTACAAGTTACAAGAAAGAGTTACTATTTAAAAGGATTTTAAAGGTTATCATGATTATGTTATAAAACCTCTAACAACAAAAAAATACCAGATCTGATCAGTCATCCAGAAAAAGGTTATTGAAATATTTACCACCAATTTGCGTTATTCACTCAATGTCTCCAACCTTTAATGTTCCATGTTGACGTGCAAAAACAGGAGCTTAAAACACGCCTTTTCACCCCATTAACAGTCAGGTTTCAACGAGATCAATCCACATTTCAACACTTAAGTGTCAATAGGGGGGTAATTTAAAACTCGGCGCAAATCCCACATGATGGATTGACGGTTGATCCTCGCGTTTTCAAACCTAAATAAAACGTTGATCTATGGACCAAGGATCAAAGGGTTGGGAGCCATTTTTGATTGGCAGTTGGCACGCATGGGGATAATGTTGACATGAAGTATCAAAGAGATCAATGCCTCGTTGGAAAGATTTAAAAGAAAATTGGATGGGCGCGGTGGATGTTAAAATTATTTTCCATCACGCTGGGTTTTCATGTTCATGAATAAGTATCGAATCGTTCAACGTTTTTCGGTTGGCAATTAAAACTGGATTCCTTTTATGTAACGTGGTAGGTATACAATAAAATGTTTCCGGGACAATGTATCTACATCAATGAGAGGATCAACTATTCCTTGTAGTGACAAGAAAAAACTGGTCAATACAGATGTGTTTCTAGCACAGTGCATGTTGTAATGTTACTCATCAAAGAAACTATAGTTCAATTTTTTGCCTTAAAAAGTGCAGAAAAAATATTTGTAATACACATACTTAAAAACACGAATCAAAATATTTCATAAATAAATTGACCTTTGTTGAAAATACGTAAAACTGAAAATAATACCTAGTGACAGTCCAAAGATAAGGTACCCTTTTTTTCTTCCTTTGCCTTCTACTTTTTATAAGCAAAAGTTTTGCTCGTAAGTTTTAGAGCTGTAAAAGGTGTATCACGTAACAATACAACCGGAATAGTAAAACTTTTCATGTCCGATGTAAAGCACTTTATATGATAAAACTTCTCCTATCCTGTGGTCCGAGGAAAGTTTCCCGATTACTTTATTTTATTTTTCTTCGGCAGAATATGTCTAATCGAGGATATAAAAGGGATCATGTGGAATTACTTCCGACCGAGTAGAGGCTTTTACTTTGAAACAAGTTTACATTGAGTGATGTGATATAATTCTAGGAAAATTATATGGAAAATACTCTTAAGTTGTCAAAGTGAAAAAATTATACCTTTTTACTTTTTTAATCTACTTTTTCAGTATATCTATTCAACAATATGGGGCAGTAAAACTAACATGTTTTTTTTTCTAAAATAAGCAATGAGCAATTGAGCATGTAATTTTCTTATTAAAAGTGATTAATTCAACCTCATGGCTGTAATTATTCCTACGCATTTAACAAAGCAGTAAATTCATAATCAAATTAATCGCCATAACAACAAAAGCCACAATCAACCAAATATTACAATTTTTTTCAAATTTCAGTTCACAACCATCACGCCCATCACCTATCACTCAACCAGTCACAAATAGAAACTAACGCTAAACGTCTCCCAATAAAACAGTTTCCGTTCGAAAACGTTGCAAACTGTGAAGCTTGTCGCACCGAGTGACACCCTGCCTCAATAAAGAACCGAACAAGTTCGAAATTGAAAAAGAAATCGCGCCCGCGCCATGCAAATATCGGCAGGACTACGAAATTACTAAACTCGGTGGAGTTAGTTTTCGAACGGACGAGATTTTGCCATAAGTTGCTGGCAAGTTGCTTTGCAATAAAAAAGTTTCCTGTTTCAAATTAGAATGCGTTTGGCGTTTACGTTTCTATAAAAAATAAAGTTGTACTGGCTCGTAAAATTTCTCAGTAAGACTTAAAACTCTGGCAGGTGTCTTATTTAATCCCTTTTATTTGTAAATGGAAACACAGCTTTCGTTTAAAAAACAGTTTTTAAGATAAATCATATATCTGAGTCTCATTTTCTTAAAAGCCTTTAAAACTAAAGACTGCTGCAGCCTGATCTTTTGATATCGGGCTTATGTTTTTGTAGTCAAATAGCTCTTTAACCCTTAATAAGGCATCAGTCACACCTAAATTTCATTGGGTTTGACACATATTCATTGACAGAATAAGTTTCAAAATAAGGTGGTAAATATATTACCATTGCCCTATTAAGGGTTAAAATAAATTCATCTACAGAACTGATCTAATATTCTTAATATCGGCGTAAAAATAGGTCTGCTTACAAATATTTTCACATACCAACAAATTTACATGATAAAATTTTCCTCACAGCCTGGGAAATACATAAGTATATTTTACCCCTTTCAGTCTTCTCAATATTCGTATAAGATGGAAAGGGACAAACTATACTTGTTTATCAACATGCTAGGTTTGCAGGTAATCAGTGTTCTCGGGTTAGTGGACTGAAATATTTTCGTTCTTGTTAAATGAGGTTCAAAATAACCTGTTTACTAGCTTTACCAAACAAGAAAACGGTACAATGTGAAATGTAGGTCCCAATCTTGAATGCAAATGGCGCCCGAGCCAGACGTAAACGGTTAAAGTAAAAAAGTTTCCATGTTCCCTGCCTGGGGTACTATAAATCACAACAATATTGTGGAAATTTACTTTTTCTCCAAATTTACTTTTTCCCGTGTGTTTCGTGTAAAAGTTTATGCGTTAAAAAATTGGCAGCCTCTTGGTGGGGGTTAAACTGTTGTCCCGTTCCTTGAAGTTTTTTCAATACGCGACTTTGGCACTTTTTCGCATGAATAAAATCTGATGCATATTTTTTTTAAAGTAAAAGTTTGCGTTGGGGTGTTGAGGTTCTTTTTGAAATGGTAATGGAGGAACCAAATGTGCAATAAGCGTCGTATAAAAGTTAACTAGCGTTAAGCAAATTCAGTTTATTGTTAGAATGACTATAGCCCTGTTCAACATATAAGACTATATTGATAATGTGTGTTGGCATTTACATTATAACGGGAACATTATTTGAAGAGATATGTGAAAAAAGTTAGAAGTTCATGTTGAGTTTATTTTCGTTTTGGGCTGACGAATAAGGGGTCAATTGCGAAAAAATGCACATAATTACTTAAAGGCTAAATGAAAACAAAATGTAACCTCATATTTTTTGTGTTACGATGTAAAATTTTGTGTAACAAATTTTATATGAGTAGGTAGTCAACAATACGAACCTGTGTCTTTTAAATTTGCCTTAAGCTTTTAAGTAAACTACTTACTTGCAAAGGTTGCTGAACAGAGTATACCACATAGTTTATGTAACTAACTTTCGTAGCACAAATACGCGAACATGATATTTGTTCTTATTAAGGTCTTGGCCAAGGCGAAAGATTATGTATGGCAACATTAGCCTACATAGTTGTAAACAAAGAGCTCCGTATTATATTTAATTGCAAAATTGAAATCAAGGCAGTGAAAGTAATCTAAATGTATTCGTGGTTAAGCTACTAACCTTTGTTAGGTTATCCTCCACTCAATCCGTAAAAAAAGGTGTAGAAGAGCACTCAAGCAATTCGGTAAGATCTTCATCTTTAGCCGTTAAACAACAAATCTGTTTCAAAAATAGAAAACTAACGGGACTTCGGCGATAACTGCAATAATTAACAACAGCTGATTGGGTGCGCGAGGCGCACGATTCGATACTGACACTGACAGTTGACACTTGACGTAAACGCAAGTGTTGCCGCTCCATAAAGTAAATCGCATACGATTTATCATCTCAAGCGTGCGCTACGTTCCATTTCACGCACATGAATATAGAGAAGCGCTCAATAACTTCGAATATATTTATTATTTTTATTTGGCTGACAAAATGACATTTAAATGCGCCGGCTGCGAAGACCTAATAGAAAGTAATAGTATGTTTATGAAATGTCGAACATGTCAACTATATTTTGACCTACTCTGCGCAAATATAGCAGAGGAGGTATTTCCTACGCTTCCTGCTGATTTTATTGTGAGTTGGATATGTTTCGCATGCCGCAGCAAGCTGCCTAAAGGTGATAACACTAATACACCTGTGCGTATGCTAGAGCGTTCCTATTCAACCACACTCAATGAAACAATTATTAATGAAAAAAACTCCGAAGACTCTGCTGTACGAGTGGCTGGCAGCGATTGTGCTCCTACTTTGGTCTCCGATAATGTCTCCTTTCGTCCACCCTTAAGGCATAGGCAACTCTGCAAGCCGTTGAGTGATATACCAACTGACTCCATTCGCGCAGTAATCATTGAAGAATTTGAGACCAAAATAAACAAGTCCATCACTACTATTGTAAATCAGATTATTGCGGAGCAGAATGGAGTCTCCCTCACGGAGTACGACAATCTGCTACAGCCTCTTAAGAGAGAGATATCTCAGTTGAAGGAGAGAGTAGCATATCTCGAGAAACAACTATTTCAACAACAGGACATTCTGAATAAGCAAAGTACCGCTGGGAAAACGGAGGACCAGCCGTCGTCTTTCCAGAGAAATAAACCCCTGGCTGTAACTAGGACGCCTAAGGGCTCAAAACAATGTAAGAGATCTCCTTCAGCCCCTAAAACTGCTCAAGTGAACTCAGATGATGGTTGTAAACAGCGCGAGGCATTACAATCAAAGAGTCCCAGTGTCGCCGCTGCACAAGACGTGTATACGGTCTCCTTAACGTCCACTTATACACATGAAGATACTCACATGGTAGAGCCAGCGCTTTCAAAATCAGACAACGATGGCGGCCGTGAAGTAGAAGCGGAGAGTGAACTTTGGCAAAAGGTTACTTATAAACGACATCGGACCGATAATCTACAACAGGAACGTGCCAAGACCAATCCAATACCTAGGCATTTGGAACTGGCATCGTCTTCGCAACTCGAGCTACCCGACCGCCTACAAACTACTGTGACGATGCAAAGTAGAAACTCTACCGATGCGGCGTTATCCTGTAAAGACGTTGCGCAAGATGTCCCTAGGCGCAAGTCGTTTCCTTCTCGACACATTGTTAAAGGCATTGGACAAAGTAACAAGCTTCAAACTGTTGAGCGAAACATGAAGATCCATGCCTGCTTCTTCAAGCCCGACACGACTGCTGAACTCATTGAGAGTCATATGAAAGAAATAAGCCCGACAAACAGTTTTAAAGTGCTAAAGCTAAAATTACGGCACGAAAGATGTGCTTCTTTTATTCTATCTGTGCCCGAAAGCCTCCAGGAGTTGTTTATGTCTGCTGAGGCTTGGCCAATTGGTACTCAAGTTAGTGAGTGGTTTCAGCGACCCGCCGGGAGTGCTCCTCTAAGACGCCGCCACCCCGCCCCCGGTCGAAGAACAAGCACGAAGGGTGACGAGACCACAATCGCAACCACACAACAAAAATAAAGGTACCTCCACGCTTCACATAATTTACCAAAACGTTCGTGGCTTGAAGACTAAGCTAAAGTTCTGGCGCCATAATGCCGCACTCGCCCAGGTGGACCTTATTGCTGTCACTGAGACATATCTGGACTCGTCAATCGGTGACCCTGAAGTGGTACCATATGGTTTGTCATTGCTTCGACGGGATCGAGGTTCAAGAGGAGGTGGTGTACTGTTGGCTGCGCGACCCGGCATCGTCCTTCATCGAAGAACGGATTTGGAGACGCCGTGCGGGGAAGACCTGTGGGCCTCGGCAACAGTCAACGGCTGTAATTACCTAATATGTGTTGTGTACATCAAACCCAGTGCAGTTAATTCTGATTACATGACATTTTTGTGCAAAGTCGAGGACACTTCGACCGTAACTAAAAATGTTAACTTTGTGATATTAGGTGACATAAATCTAAATAGTGCTAGTCTAAATGTAAATAATTATATGAATTACTTTTTGACATTTTGTAAGCTTTTCGATTATAATGACATTGTGAATGGCAAAGGTAGTAAGTTGGATGTCGTGTTAGTTTCGGAATGCTTGGGCACAGTGAGAGTATGTTCAGCGTGTGAAGGCTTGGTGGAGCGTGCTGACGTTTACCATCCGCCTCTAGATGTCACCATTTGTCCAATTCGATCCAACAAGACTGTTCTGATGGAGCCTAGCAACATTGACCCAGCTACCGACTGGAATTTTATTAAGGCTGACTTTCCTTTGTTATATGATCTTGTATCTAAGGTTGATTGGAGCCCTGTCCTGGACGAGAATTGTGTAAATAAGGCAGTTGAGAAATTATATTCCTTGTTGTACAACTGTTTTGACTCTTGTGTCCCAAAAAAGTTCCGTAGTGGGAAACGGTCTAGGGTGTATCCGACTTGGTTTTCCAGCGACATTATACAGGATCTTAAGATTAAAGGCGCACTGCATAAGGAATGGAAGATCTCTCGCGATATGTCCGTGTATAGGCAGTATTGCGATATGAGAGCAAGTTTAAAGAGCAGAGTTTCTTCTGCGTATAATGCGTACATCGAAGTTATCCAACGTCAGATCAAAACGAATCCTAAAACTTTCTGGAATCACATCTCAAACTTGCGGGCGAAAGGCGGCTTTGAACCCACTGTCACACGTGGCGGTCAATCGTTCAGTGGGCGGGCAGCCGCAGCTGCGTTTGCAACATATTTCAGCAGCGTGTTTCTTTCCCATGTGCCTCAGCTGGATGCCGATCGAGCAGGTTCCGTTACGAGTGACCAGTTAATAAATATTCAGAGTTTTTCGAGTGCCGATGTTGGTATCGCGATTGGGAAACTGAAACCAAACAGTGCTATTGGTCCAGATAATGTGCCTCCTTTCGTTATAAAAGCCTTTAAAACTCAGCTCACTTCCCCTTTGGTCCATATTTTCAATATGGCTCTCAGAGCCGGCACATACCCTGATCGCTGGAAGACCTCACGGGTGAGCCCAATTTTAAAATCAGGGTCCAAGTCGGAGGTTGAAAACTATCGTCCTATAGCAATTCTAAGTTCCTTTGCCAAGGTTTTTGAGAGTGCTATACATTCAAAATTAAATGAGCAGATAGATCCATTTCTCGATGATGCTCAACATGGGTTCAGGAAGGGTCGCTCGGTCAACACTAATCTTTTGACACTCGTGGACCACATCTCAAAGAAATTGGATCAGGGGTACCAAGTTGATGTGGCTTATCTGGACTTCAGGAAAGCGTTTGACCAAGTGGATAATGACGTTTTGCTGGAGAAACTTTCTGCGATGGGTTTTTCTCCATCACTTCTGCGACTTTTTGCAAGCTACCTTAAAAATCGCAGACAATTTGTTCGCCTTGGATGCTTCGATTCGGACTCGTACCATACTAAGTCTGGGGTTAGCCAGGGATCTCTTTTGGGCCCTTTTCTTTTCACAATTATGGTAAACGATCTCGCCAGGTGCATGAAAGATGGTAGGCTCTTGATGTATGCCGACGACGTTAAGATAGTTCTGGATATTAAGGATCCGCATGATTGCCACAATATGCAACATTGTTTGGATGCAATACACGCTTGGAGTATATCAAATCGTCTTTACCTAAATACTTCAAAGTGCTACATTATGAGTTTCACCCGGTCAAGGCAGCCAGTGGTGGGAAATTATCATCTCAACAGTGTGCCGTTGTCACGAACTCAAGCAATGAAAGACCTTGGAGTGATGTTTGATCCTGGGCTGACGTTTCATGATCATATGCGCACGCTGTCAGCGGAGGGTTTTAAACGTCTCGGGTTTGTATTCCGGAATAGTAAGGATTTCACAAACATTGGTGCTATCAAGCTCTTATATTCTGCTCTCGTAAGGTCCAAATTGGAGGCTAGCGCGTGTGTGTGGAATCCTTACGAATCCACCTATGCCCTTATGTTGGAGAAGGTTCAAAAGTGTTTCTTACGTTTCCTGTTTAAAAAACTGCACGGATATTATCCTTTTTTATATCCCACTGTTTTTTTGCAAGGCACTCTTGGGTATAATTCTTTGGCCACGCGCAGATTATTCGATCAGATAATAACCACATTGCGTATCCTGCGTGGTAGGCTGGACTGCCCTGTTCTGCTGGGAGAGGTCTCTCGCCTGTTCGTGCCCGACGACCGCGCCAAGTTCCGGCCGGCGCGGTTGCGCCTGTTCGCAGCGCCGCCCGCGCGCACGGTGGCGCGGCGAAACTCTCCAGTGTGTCGCGCACTACATGCGCTTAATAGACTCGACGCTGAACAGCAACTCTCCTGTGATGTGTTTGCGGATGGCTGGATGGTTGTTGAAAGAGAATGTTTAAAATTAAGTGAAATGTTAACTTGATTATTATTATTTTTTTTTATTTCCCGACTTCATAAATTGTATTTTTGTATTTAGTTATTAATATTATGTAAAAATTGTAATGACTTAGGATTTTCCTGTAATGTTACAGTTTTTAATACAAATAAATTGAAAATTGAAATTGAAAATTTAAATTGAAATTGAAATTCTCTTTCACTCCTATGGGAAATTTAGCTATATACCGATTTGTACTTGAGAGGCCCGAAAGGGGTCCTGAAAACGCCTGAAAACGGGTTTTCAGGTTATTGCGCCATCGGATAGAGGGTATCCTGAAACGGCCTGAAAACATGTTTCAGGCGCCTGAAAACGACGGTATCTGGGGTGAATATTTGATTTTGTAGTATGTGAAAGAGGACCTTCTGAAACGGCCTGAAAACGCATTTCAGCCTGCTGAAAACGCTTCTAACGTGTCTAAAATCATATATGTAGTTTTTATCATGGCGTAACAGTATGTATGAATTAAAAATACCTTTTGTCCACAGTACCACCTGACATCGTGAGTGACGACACGTCAGGCGATGTCTCCGTCCAGGAGTTAGAAAACGCCACTCTCACATGCAAGGCTACTGGCCATCCACCCCCCAAGATCACGTGGAGAAGGGAGGACCATGAACCTATACTGCTGAAGAAGACGCTTTCAAGGGAGTTTGTCAAAGGTACGTTTGTTCAGCAAGAATGGATAATTCATTCCTTTACTTTCATCATCAGCCTATGATAGTCCACTGCTGGACGTAGGTCTCTCCTATTAACCATGCGTATAGACGCATTAGGAGGTAAATGCCCATAATCGCCACGCTGGGCAAGCGGATTGGCGATCGCAGTAATGTGTCCACTATGATGACGCTGCTGCCCATCATCAGTCTTTAATCAAATATGGTCAGTGACACTTCAATCCCTTAGTCGACTCTTACGACACCCGCAGGAGGAGTTGGTTCCTTTACTTTGCTACAAGTAAAACTATAATTCGGAAATGATTGAATTGCTATCAATGCCAACCAAGTGTATATATATGTTTGCCCTTAACTGTCTTATTTAAGGTGATTTTATTTAAACTACTGTAAGACTAAAGTCACAAGTATTTTGTCACTATGCGCTACATGTTTTGGAGAGCCTAGGTCTTCATTCCGCCTGCTATCGTGGCAATTGACTATAAACGTTAAGGTAAATTTATTTTAATTCTATTTAAGATGATTTTAACCCTTTACCTACGGGGCCATAATATTTGCCATTGTTTGACTTGATACCATTACATAAGTATGACTTTAATTTGACAGTGGTGGCAACTCTGGTTGACACCCGTAGGTAAAGGGTTAATATTGTATCGACCCTTCTAAAATTTCCAAAAACCTGTTAGGGGTGCTGCTCTAAGTGCTGAAACCGCAGAGACAAAGGAAATCTTATTTTATGGCCACCTTGTATATATTATACTATAGAGCAATTTAAAAGTGCTTGTTCTTAAACTTCGATTCTATATAACAATATAACAATATAAGTTACGCGGACGATATGGTGCTGCTGTGTCCATCAATCAGTGCACTGGTGAAGCTGTTGAGGATATGTGAAGAGTATGCGGTCGCCCACTGTTTGAGGTACAACACAAGCAAGAGCGAGATATTGGTTTTTAAAGCAGGAAACAATGCTTTCGACTCTTTACCACCTGTCAGCTTGTGTGGTGTCCCACTTAAACGAGTTAACCGTTTTAAGTATCTTGGACACTGGGTGACCGATACTCTTCAGGATGATCTTGATATGGAGAGGGAGCGCAGGGCATTGGCGGTACGGTGTAATATGTTGGCGCGTAGGTTCGCACGGTGTAATGGGAGTGTCAAATTAACGCTTTTTAAAGCATTTTGTCAGTCCTTTTACACCTGCAGCCTATGGGCCAATTATACCAGAAAGACCTTCAATGCCTTGCGTATCCAGTATAATAATGGTTTCAGAATGTTGTTGGGTCTACCACGATTTTGCAGCGCGTCAGGTATGTTCGCGGAGGCGAGTACCGATTGTATCGGTGCAATAATTCGAAAAAGAACTGCCTCCCTGATGCGTCGCGTGCGTGATAGCCCCAACAGCCTTCTGCGTCTAGTATTAGAGTCCCCTGCTGGCGCCTTTTGGAGACATTGGGACTCGGTACATATGGCGTCCAGAGGCTTAGTTTACAATATATTATAATATAGGTTAGACTAACATAGGTTAACTAACACATATGGATCTATTCTGAATTAAATTTTTATTATTATTATTCCCTTTATTTTAATATTCTCTTAGGCTAGGTTTTTTACAAAATGTCTATAAAAGTAAAATACAATAAAACATACAAAAACAATACAAAACACATAAACACATTATAAAAAACCTAACCTAGGGTGCCGCCGGCAACGGGGCGGGCCCAAGCTGCCGGTGGTTAAGGCCGCAGAGAGAGGAACCGACGGACTATCCGCGCCGTGTCCAGGATTACTGCCTTCTGCATCTGACCCTTGATCCAGCCATCTAGCGAGAGACTCTTAAGATGTTGGTCGAGACTCTTCGCTATTAAACCGTTCGCTGTAACGACCATCGGGACTATGATCGTCGAGTCAACATCCCACATGGCGGTTATCTCGTGGGCCAAGTCTAGGTACTTACTGGACTTGTCCTTCTCGGCCTTCACGAGATTCTCATCATGGGGGATGGTGACGTCGACGAGCACAGCCCGGCGCTCCGATCGATCTACCAGCACGATATCAGGCTTATTGGCTACAATAGTCCTGTCCGTGATGATAGATCGATCCCAATAGAGCGTGGCACGACCATTTTCGAGAACTGGTGCAGTTGTGTACTTGTAATATGGCACTTCGACGTCCACAAGGCCGTATTGAAGAGCAAGCTGCTGGTGTATAATACTGGCTACGAGGTTATGTCTGTGCAAGTACTCGGTGTTAGCAATCTGAGAACAACCGGAAATAATATGCCTGAGTGACTCACCGGGACGGCGGCATGCCCGACAGATGTCGACCGTACCGTCCTTCAGGATATATTTCCGGTAGTTATTCGTCATGATAACCTCGTCAGCAATTGCACAGGCAAAACCCTCGGTTTCTCCGAAGAGGTCCCCGAATCGTAGCCAGTTCACCGACGCGAGCAGATCTACATCAGGTCCCGTGAGGGACTTGTAGAACCGCCCGTGTAGCTCCTTGCTCTTCCATACTGCCTTGCGGTCCTCGGTGCTTAGTACCACAGGTCTGCGCCAGTTCTCTTTTGCCAAGGAGAGCGGCGTGAAGTTCCGGTCAACTGCCACCACATCACGATGCATCCCGCACTCATTGTTAAGAAAATAGTTTCTAAGATTGTACACCTCGTGGTTGTGGAGGTTTTTGGCATTTAAGAAGCCGCGGCCCCCACACCTACGCGGGATGTACAATCTCATAACTGATGAGCGCGGGTGTAGCATTCGATGTGCGGTAAGCAGTGTACGGACCCTTCGATCCAGGGCGTCCAGCTCGGTCTGAGTCCACCTTAGTATGCCAAAGGAGTATGTGAGTATGGGCATTACCCAGGCGTTGAAGGCGCGCAATTTGTTGCCTCCTGACAAAAGACTGTTAAGTACTTTTGTGAGCCGGCTGAAAAAGCGCTCCTTCACCGCCTGTCTAATTCCCATATCTTCAATACCCAAAGACTGTGACATACCAAGGTATTTATAGGTTTCTGCTTCCGAGATAGATCTGAACGACATTGTCTCAGAAAGCTGTAAATTAGTTGAATTTACTACTTTCCCCCGCTGCACATGCATAACCGCACACTTATCGACACCAAACTCCATATTGATGGCACTACTGAAAACTTCTGTGGTTCGCAGTAGCTCCAACAAGTCTTGGCTATTTGGCGCAAATAATTTGAGATCATCCATGTACAGAAGGTGAGAAATGACTTCACCCTCTCTCCGAAGCCGGCAACCTAGTCCTGAATCCTTCAGCAGGGTGCTAAGGGGATTCAGAGCTAGGCAGAACCATAAAGGACTCAGACTGTCACCCTGGAATATTCCTCGCTCGATCCTTATGAAGTCCTGCGGGCCAGAGGGGCCATCCCCGCCTCCTGGTTGACGAAGGACTGTGGTCCACTGCCCCATGCACGCGCCGAGAAAGGATCTTAAAGCTGCATCAACTTTATACAGCTCCAAGACCCTCTTCAACCATGAATGGGGCACCGAATCATAGGCCTTCTTGTAGTCAATCCAAGCGGCGGAGAGGGCCCCTTTGTTACGCCGGACTTGCTGGCAAATGGTCATGTCGATGAGGAGGAGCTCTTTAGTACCACGGGACCCAACCCTACATCCATTTTGAGCAGAGGCCAGAACATTGTTCGCAACAATGTGCGTGTTAATTTTTGCTCTCAAAATGGATGTAAGGAGCTTGTAGAGTGTAGGCAAGCACGTGATGGGTCGGTAGTTTTTCGGTTCCGTGGTACTACCAGACTTATAGAGCAGGAAGGTTACACCTGTTGTTAAGGAAGGAGGCAGGGAACCAAGCTCAATGGCTTGTTGGAATTGCGTTGCCAATCGCGAGTGGGAGCACCGAAACCATTTTAGCCAGAAGTTGTGCAATCCGTCCGGTCCAGGACTTTTCCAGTTCTGGGCAGGTCGGATGGCACAGCTTACGTCATCGGGGCTGATGACAACTGCCTCCATAGGTTCGATGCTCTCGCACTCACGTTCAACAACGTTCATCCAATCGCCCTCGATGTGTCCGACGGGCACCGACCAGATGCTACGCCAGAAATCAGTCATGGCAGTAGCATCCGGTAGATGCTCGTCCGACAAATGATGATCGGTTCCCTCCCACCTTCGGTATAACTTCCTTTGGTCACTTTGGAAGAGGCGGTTCTGTTGAAATCGATCCACACGCTCTCTGTAGCGGCGGATACGGCTTGCCCATGCATAGACTTTCTGCTTCAGAAAGTCAATGCGCTCTGTGAGGTTGGCCATGTAGTCGCAGGGCATGATGCCCGTTCCCGCGAACGCCTGGTTCACAAAGCGCATTACTCGGGGGCGGTTATTGCCCCCCCTGAAACAGATCAGCTTTGCAATGAGGGTCCTAAACGAGTCGATACGACGCTCGATCCGCACTTGCCATGCGGGGACACCCCCGGCGGTCCTAGGTGCACGGTCAGCGTCCGGAAACTTGACTCGAGCAACACGGCACGCCGCGATGGCCCCGCAGTACATGATCGAGTGCGTATCGTCCAAATCTTTACTGGACCGTATGTACGGCTCCAGTAAAGCGTTTAGGGCTCCCATTAACGCTAGATTGCGTCTATTCATGGGCAAACGTGGTAACCGTGGCCTAGAATTGGGTGTGGAGCGATATTCCATAATCGCCTCTTCCAAAGTCCTCCTCAGATGCTCATCAGTTGCAGTACTTACACTCTGACTCGCAAAATACTCCTCATCGGCACTGGGATCAACCCGCGGCGCCCCCAGTGCCAGGTCGGGTGTCGGCACCGGATCCGGCGACGTGGCGGGCTGGTCCCGCGCCGAGGTGGAAGCTGCGCGAGTCGAGAGAGCCTGCAGGCGAAGCCGATCAAGTGTCGAGTCATCCAAACGTTTAGAACGTAGAATGACCCGCACCTGATCCGCTAGTCGTTGCTCCGATACGGCGATGGCGGGTTCAAGAGCCTGAAACAGAGGCAGAATCCTAGAACGGTACGCGGTTAGTCGGGTTCCCCCCTCTGTAGCCTCGTAGTAGGCGCGCATGCAATTCTCATTCATCGTCTGAGTCCATCGCATGCGACGCACTACACCACCGGCAGCGGGAGCCGTGGGCGGGGCAGGATGTCCCGCGGGCCCCAAGCGTGCCGGCAGCGGTGGCCGTCCTCGTCGCGCAGGTGGTCGTGGCGGCGGCGGCGGCGGCGGCCCGCTCTCGTCACTGGATCCGTCTGTGTCGGGCGCCGTAGCAAAATCATCGCCCGACGACGATGTGGACGGTGAGCTGGACGAGGCGGGCGGAGGTGGGGGTCGTGCGCTGGTGGTAGTCTCCGCTTTTGTACGACTTCTTGTCTGCATTAATTTGCTTTTACGCGTCTAACTTTGTTGCACATGACATGACAAATGTCAAAATGGTCATTGCGAATTTGTGACTGCTTGTGTTGTTGCGTTGTTGTAATTTTAACATCTTAGTCATTATTAAGGTCACTGAGATAGTTTCATCGCAATTTTGGTGTATAAACCGCGTATAAAATAAATATTTATCAAAATTATAATGCAGACACGTCTGTCACTGTCACAGCGGTTTTATTATTATTTCCTTTATTTATTTCTTTTCTCAAGTTAGGTTTGTTATAAAAATGTCTATAAAAGTAAAATACAATACAACATACAAAAACAATACAAAATATAAACACTTTATAAAAAACCTAACCTAGTGTGCCGCCGGCAACGGGGCGGGCCCAAGCTGCCGGTGGTTAAGGTCGCAGAGAGAGGAACCGACGGACTATCCGCGCCGTGTCCAGGACTACCGCCTTCTGTATCCGACCCTTGATCCAGCCATCTAGCGAGAGACTCTTAAGGTGTTGGTCGAGACTCTTCGCTATTAAACCGTTCGCTGTAACGACTATCGGGACTATGATCGTCGATTCAACATCCCACATGGCGGTTATCTCGTGGGCCAAGTCTAGGTACTTACTGGACTTGTCCTTTTCGGCCTTCACGAGATTCTCATCATGGGGGATGGTGACGTCGACGAGCACAGCCCGGCGCTGCGATCGATCTACCAGCACGATATCAGGCTTATTGGCAACAATAGTCCTGTCCGTGATGATAGGTCGATCCCAATAGAGCGTGGCACGACCATTTTCGAGAACTGGTGCAGTTGTGTACTTATAGTATGGCACTTCGACGTCCACAAGGCCGTATTGAAGAGCAAGCTGCTGGTGTATAATACTGGCTACGAGGTTATGTCTGTGCAAGTACTCGGTGTTAGCAATCTGAGAACAACCGGAAATAATATGCCTGAGTGACTCACCGGGACGGCGGCATGCCCGACAAATGTCGACCGTACCGTCCTTCAGGATATATTTCCGGTAGTTATTCGTCATGATAACCTCGTCAGCAATTGCACAGGCAAAACCCTCGGTTTCTCCGAAGAGGTCCCCGAATCGTAGCCAGTTCACCGACGCGAGCAGATCTACGTCAGGTCCCGTGAGGGACTTGTAGAACCGCCCGTGTAGCTCCTTGCTCTTCCATACCGCCTTGCGGTCGTCGGTGCTTAGTACCACAGGTCTGCGCCAGTTCTCTTTTGCCAAGGAGAGCGGCGTGAAGTTCCGGTCTACTGCCACCACATCACGATGCATCCCGCACTCATTGTTAAGAAAATAGTTTCTAAGATTGTACACCTCGTGGTTGTGGAGGTTTTTGGCATTTAAGAAGCCGCGGCCCCCACACCTCCGCGGGATGTACAATCTCATAACTGATGAGCGCGGGTGTAGCATTCGATGTGTGGTAAGCAGTGTACGGACCCTTCGATCCAGGGCGTCCAGCTCGGTCTGAGTCCACCTTAGTATGCCAAAGGAGTATGTGAGTATGGGCATTACCCAGGCGTTGAAGGCGCGCACTTTGTTGCCTCCTGACAAAAGACTGTTAAGTACTTTTGTGAGCCGGCTGAAAAAGCGCTCCTTCACCGCCTGTCTAATTCCCATATCTTCAATACCCAAAGACTGTGACATACCAAGGTATTTATAGGTTTCTGCTTCCGAGATAGATCTGAACGTCATTGTCTCAGAAAGCTGCAAATTTGTTGAATTTACTACTTTCCCCCGCTGCACATGCATAACCGCACACTTATCGACACCAAACTCCATATTGATGGCACTACTGAAAACTTCTGTGGTTCGCAGTAGCTCCAACAAGTCTTGGCTATTTGGTGCAAATAATTTGAGATCATCCATGTACAGAAGGTGAGAAATGACTTCACCCTCTCTCCGAAGCCGACAACCTAGTCCTGAATCCTTCAGCAGGGTGCTGAGGGGATTCAGAGCTAGGCAGAACCATAAGGGACTCAGACTGTCACCCTGGAATATGCCTCGCTCGATCCTTATGAAGTCCTGCAGGCCAGAGGGGTCATCTCCGCCTCCTGGTTGACGAAGGACTGTGGTCCACTGCCCCATACACGCGCCGAGAAAGGATCTTAAAGCTGCATCAACTTTATACAGCTCCAAGACCCTCTTCAACCATGAATGGGGCACCGAATCATAGGCCTTCTTGTAGTCAATCCAAGCGGCGGAGAGGGCCCCTTTGTTACGCCGGACTTGCTGGCAAATGGTCATGTCGATGAGGAGGAGCTCTTTAGTACCACGGGACCCAACCCTACATCCATTTTGAGCAGAGGCCAGAACATTGTTCGCAACAATGTGCGTGTTCATTTTTGCTCTCAAAATGGATGTAAGGAGCTTGTAGAGTGTAGGCAAGCACGTGATGGGTCGGTAGTTTTTCGGTTCCGTGGTACTACCAGACTTGTAGAGCAGGAAGGTTACACCTGTTGTTAAGGAAGGAGGCAGGGAACCAAGCTCAATGGCTTGTTGGAATTGCGCTGCTAATCGCGAGTGGGAGCACCGAAACCATTTTAGCCAGAAGTTGTGCAATCCGTCCGGTCCAGGACTTTTCCAGTTCTGGGCAGGTCGGATGGCACAACTTACGTCATCGGGGCTGATGACAACTGCTTCCATAGGTTCGATGCTCTCGCACTCACGTTCAACAACGTTCATCCAATCGCCCTCGATGTGTCCGACGGGCACCGACCAGATGCTACGCCAGAAATCAGTCATGGCAGTAGCATCCGGTAGATGCGCGTCGGACAAATGATGATCGGTTCCCTCCCACCTTCGGTATAACTTCCTTTGGTCACTTTGGAAGAGGCGGTTCTGTTGAAATCGATCCACACGCTCTCTGTAGCGGCGGATACGGCTTGCCCATGCATAGACTTTCTGCTTCAGAAAGTCAATGCGCTCTGTGAGGTTGGCCATGTAGTCGCAGGGCATGATGCCCGTTCCCGCGAACGCCTGGTTCACAAAGCGCATTACTCGGGGGCGGTTATTACCCCCCCTGAAGCAGATCAGCTTTGCAATGAGGGTCCTAAACGAGTCGATACGACGCTCGATCCGCACTTGCCATGCGGGGACACCCCCGGCGGTCCTAGGTGCACGGTCAGCGTCCGGAAACTTGACTCGAGCAACACGGCACGCCGCGATGGCCCCGCAGTACATGATCGAGTGCGTATCGTCCAAATCTTTACTGGACCGTATGTACGGCTCCAGTAAAGCGTTTAGGGCCCCCATTAACGCTAGATTGTGTCTATTCATGGGCAAACGTGGTAACCGTGGCCTAGAATTGGGTGTGGAGCGATATTCCATAATCGCCTCTTCCAAAGTCCTCCTCAGATGCTCATCAGTTGCAGTACTTACACTCTGACTCGCAAAATACTCCTCATCGGCACTGGGATCAACCCGCGGCGCCCCCGGTGCCGGGTCGGGTGTCGGCACCGGATCCGGCGACGTGGCGGGCGGGTCCCGCGCCGAGGTGGAAGCTGCGCGAGTCGAGAGAGCCTGCAGGCGAAGCCGATCAAGTGTCGAGTCATCCAAACGTTTAGAACGTAGAATGACCCGCACCTGATCCGCTAGTCGTTGCTCCGATACGGCGATGGCGGGTTCAAGAGCCTGAAACAGAGGCAGAATCCTAGAACGGTACGCGGTTAGTCGGGTTCCCCCCTCTGTAGCCTCGTAGTAGGCGCGCATGCAATTTTCATTCATCGTCTGAGTCCATCGCATGCGACGCACTACACCACCGGCAGCGGGAGCCGTGGGCGGGGCAGGATGTCCCGCGGGCCCCAAGCGTGCCGGCAGCGGTGGCCGTCCTCGTCGCGCAGGTGGTCGTGGCGGCGGCGGCGGCGGCGGCCCGCTCTCGTCACTGGATCCGTCTGTGTCGGGCGCCGTAGCAAAGTCATCGCCCGACGACGATGTGGACGGTGAGCTGGACGAGGCGGGCGGAGGTGGGGGTCGTGCGCTGGTGGTAGTCTCCGCTTTTGTACGACTTCTTGTCTGCATTAATTTACTTTTACGCGTCTAGCTTTGTTGAACATGACATGACAAATGTCAAAATGGTCATCGCGAATTTGTGACTGTTTTTGTTGTTGCGTTCATGTAATTTGAACATCTTAGTCATTATTAGGGTCACTGAGATGGTTTCATCGCAATTTTGGTGTATAAACCGCGTATAAAATAAATATTTATCAAAATTATAATGCAGACACGTCTGTCACTGTCACAGCGGTTTTTTTTTTTTTTTTTTTATTATTATTATTATTATTATTATGTTTGTATCTCTCTTTGATCACGGGCCTATAAATCCCGGTCTTTTGATAGGCTTGCGCGGGGATACAGATCCAACACGTAGAGGCCCTTTGGAGAAATTTGCTGTGTTTTACACCTGCTGCAACCCATTCACGGGCACAAAAATAGATATCCGTGAACCGGTCCCAGCAGGCATATAGAGGCTATTGGAGATTATATGGAAAAGACTAGTGGGTTATGGTGATGAAGGTTGGATGGATAAGAGATGGAACTATAGAAAAGAGGTCCGGACACCTGCCATAACAATGATTTCTCTTTGCTATCGAGGCAGGCGGTGACTTGCCGCCGACTAGATGGGCCCCCGTAAATGCCGTCACAAGAGACAGCCAGGGGCAACACCGGTGTAGGCGGCTCAGGAGTGTAGAGAGGTGTACACCGCTTTCTGCGCAGTGGCTTGACGGCCGCTGCACCAACTCGCGACTTACGCAAATATATTATTATTATTATTATTATTTTTTTATTATTATTATTATTATATTCAAGGCCTCTTTGATAAAGAATGGTTTAATTTTTTTTATTTATTTATTTAGGCAACAAAACAGTCATACAAAATAACAATGTAACAAACATGATGTGTTAAAGAGCTAGAGTGCCCTAATTTTATCATATTATATTCATCATATTGTCTACGAGTGAAATGCGGTAGTAGGTTTTATACGAAATAAAATATTTGTGTTTCTAAGTAATAAAATTTCTATTATGTCTGATGGTTACTGTACAAAATGAGTGCGTGGGCGTACTGTCTATCGACTAATATACTTTTACTTCGTCTGCTTTTAAAAATGAAAAGCCAATTATTTTTGATTGAGGACTTGTACGAAGTAGCTTTGTGTGTATAATGACTGAGAACAAGCAGTTTGTTAATAATAAACAACTAGACTGTACCTTATTTAGATTTTTTCCTGTCATTATTTCTGTAAATATTATTTTTGTGAGATTCTTGAATTTAACGAAATGTAAAATCCTAAAAAGGAATTTATTTTAATCTAAAATTACAAACAAAATAACATTTTAAAAGCTTAACTAAATTTAAACTAGATAATAATTTACTCGTAGATAACATGATAATTATGATATCAGATGATAAAATATAAAATCATTTCGAACTCAAGACAGCTCAAATCAGGAGGTGAGTTTTGATATTCGAGCGCTCGACTTCTGCACTGAGTTAGGTATCTCTTAAAAACAGTAAAAATATTTTTTTTAATATTAATGAATGAAAGCGCTCGAAACTCAAAAGATCTGTCTCAGAAAAACTAAAAGCCTCCAAGGCCGCTATACTTATCGATCATTGAATCACAAAGCCGTTGGTTCGTATTGTCTTGTAATTAGAGTTTAATTTTGAGAAATCCGCGCGTCATCATCAGTGCAACCATAACCTCAATATAGTTTGTTTGGATTTATTATAGGTTTTAGAATTATAATTAACATGAGACTTAAACATGTTTAAATATTTATCAGCCGGTTACTCACGTAATTTACGTCGATAATTGCTGGACATGTTCGCATTGCAATTATCGACTTAAATTACGTGAGTAACCCGGCTGATAAATATTTAAACATGTTTATTATAGGTATTAAAAGTTTTTACCCATTAATAGTTTTAACAATTACCTACTTAAGCTAGACTGTGGTGCTAAAACGGTAAACACGCAACAGCAATAAATGGTTTTTGCTCTGCGACACCTATATAGTTAATTTTGCTCCAACCTAGCTAATGGGTAAAGTGCTAAAGAATTACATGGGTATAGTTCGGGAAATATTATTTGACCGACTGTTATCTTACATACGACCATTTGTTTTGCGTAACACTTACTAGACAATCAGCAGTCTAACACTTTTCTATTGTTAATGATGCAAAACAAAAGGTCGTAGGTAAGATAAGAGTCGGTCAAATAATATTTCTCGAACTTATACCTTGCGTAATATAGCAATGAATAGATAGATAATTGACCAGGGGGCGACCACGTTCTAATAATGCGATTCAGTTCATTTCAATTCGATTTTCACCTGCCATTATTATATGAGTGCTTCTTAATTTTTTAAAAACACACGACAAAGCGGATTGGCGATCGCAGTAATGTGTCGACTTTGATGATGCTGCTGCCCATCATCAATCTTATGTCAAAGAATGGTCAGAGACACTTCAATAGTCTTAGTCACCCTTAGTCGACTCTTACGACACCCGCGGGAAGAGCTGGGATGGTAAAAAGTGTATTCTTACTGCCGTCACCACACGGCTCACGGTGGCGATTATGGGCATGTACCTCCTAATGCGTCTAAACGCATAGTTGATAGGAGAGGCCTATGTCCAGCAGTGGACTGAGACAGGTTGATGACGTGACATGCAAAAGCTTTATAGTCCCTATGATCTAGTCGATTGATTGATTCTCATAATAACTGTTTTGTTGGTGGTAGGACCTCGTGCATGGTCCGCCCGGATAGCTACCACCGTCTTACCCGTTCACCTGAGTCCAAATACTTAGTACTGCGTTCCGGTTTGGGGGTAAGATAGCCGGCATTACTAGCATAGATAGAGGCTAGCCATCTAAGTCCTCAGTCACTATGTCCAATGGACATAGTGACATTGTCCATGGGCCTCAGTTCCTGCTTTCCACCAGGCTCAGTTGTATACCTTCGTAACATAAAAAAGTTACATGATTTTCCTTTAAATGTATTATTCATATTAATTTTAAACTTGACTCAGAGGGCAAAACTGTTTATGACTTTGTCAATATGAAAGTCAAATACAACACAAGTTAACTAATTAAACATGCATATAATACGTGAATAATTCAAAATAACAAAATACTATTGGACACTTTCTGAGTACAAACCACAGATATAATATAAACAGACTACGCGAGTAAGTACATATATTAACAGTTAATTTATAATTAATACAATTTGGGGTCTAGCACATATTTTACAGTTGTCTGTCAGTTCAAACCCTTAGTCACTTGCGCCGCGACTACAATTATATGAACTATCAGGCGACTCGGAAAGAGCTGCTAGCTCGCAGATCTGAAATTCTTCGTGATGTCAACCAGCCGTGCCAACAATGAGCTACTGAAGGCTTAACTAAAATTCATCCTGTCGTGTACCTAAGTTATACGATCTGACAAAGAAACTTGCACAGACGGCACCTCAATCACAAGTGACAATTTCCTCATGAAAATTATTTTTACTACCCACAAGGTAGAGTCCTAAAACTCAAGAGTCTATATAAAACATACGTCTGTGGTATAAATACTGAAATATGACACTGTAAAATGTTCTAGCGATTTTCATATGTGGTCTAGACAGAAAACTAATAACAGTTATCAACTTTCTCTGAATACTTAAAGTATTAATAAAATACTATATTCAAAGTTTACGTATTAAGTTACATTTCTGACACATACCTATATTATTAAAATTACGGGACCGAATTAGAAGTAAATTCTCAGAATGCGTCACATACAGATTTAGATTTAATAACAGATTCGAATGACAAACAATTAACAATTAAATAAATGTTATGTATGTCTGAGTAAGATAGTATCAATGTTTAATACTGATTCGATTTGACCCAATCGATTGTATACGGAAAATATTTTGATTTCTCTCTACTTCATGCTTTTGCAATCAGGGGTTTCTGAAATGACGTTCACCAGGGCGGCAGCACTGAGGCGTCAGGTATATATTTTGTGGTCAGGTCCAGAAACTTGTCTCAATTCTCAGAGCGCCCATAGTTCTGTGTTTAAATGTTTTGTATGAGTTAATAAAATGATCTTCGGTTACCGCGAGGATAACACATGAAATAAAACTATGAAAACGGATAAACTCGCGTATATCAACTAATTTTAACTTCATTCCGACGTTTCGAACACTTTAACGTCAGAATGAAGTTAAAATTAGTTAATATACGCGAGTTTACCCGATTTCATAGTTTTATTTAATTAATAAAATTATATAAAAAAATTAAAAAAACCTTCTAGTTAGTTTATCTTTGGGGCTAGATAATTGTTTCTTAGCGGGACCCTACGGCTAAGTGGCGCCAACTAGGGGCATACGTTTTCGAGAAAATCCCCAATATTTTTATCCTTTAGTGGGGTAAGATATGAATTTTTGGTTACCAAATTGTACGAATCTGATACTTAGCAACTTCAGATTTTCATACATTTAAACGTTTCCACCCTTTTTGAGCTGAGGTGTAAAGATGTTATGGGCTAAGTTGATGTCAGAAGTTTCGCTATTTCAAAGCCTAATCTGCATTAAATAATCTCACTTTCTTAGGAGGAGGTGAGGCTAAGATTGGTTGTGTCAGAGATAAGGCTACGAAAAAAAGGTCTAGACACCTATCATGACAATACTTGTTATTTTATTATTGCTGTAGGATCTCATACTGACTAATTATTCTACTTCTTCTTCGTCGTTCCCTATGGACATAGTTGTTGGTCATGACTAAGGATCGTGACCAACAACTATGTCTTTCCATTTTTCGCGATCAAGGGCTATGTGGGGCTGCCTTCTGCAGGGGCTCTCCCTCTAGCACACTTGCCCTTAACTTGAACCAGTATGATGTCACGTTCGAGACTGTGGTGTGGTGATCGCATTATGTGCCCAAAGAATTTGAGAAGCCTAATTATTAGAGTATCTTATTTTGTCCAACAGTTGAGAGCTACGTAGGCAGCTCTCTCCCACTATGGCGCGTGGATCGCAAGCAAATGGGTGCGTTTCTGTGCATCGCGTCGAACGACGTGCCGCCAGCGGTCAGCAAGAGAATCATATTACTTGTAAATTGTAAGTATTCATCTTTTGCTTTTTAGTTGACTACTTACCAGCCGGCCTAGCCAAGGTGCCATTCTGAAATCATAATTATACGATAAGCGATAAGTCACGTGACCGTAATTATGTATGAAAATGGTCACGTGACCGTTTATCCTATATAATTGCAGAATGTAATTTTGGCTAGGCCTGCAGGTGAGTTCCTTTAAAAATTCACTTCGCCCTCTGGCAGTGAAGGAAAATATTGTTTCAAAATACCAAGCGTTCAAGCAAAGTTCAAGTAATAGTAATAGTTAGCAGAAATACTGAATTAGATACTTGATATTTGAATGTAAAAGCTGTTTCTTTGAGTCCATAACCTACTGTTTTCAGGAGGTAAAGTTAAATATATACTAGTAGTTTATAAACTAAATACATGTTAGCATTTTCCTTTCAAGATGGCATCGAAGCCACATCGGACCTCTGTGGGTATCCCAGTAACATTACATCAATCACCAGCTCCCTCGGTGCAATAAAATAACATTACGTTCTCCCTCTTTGACAGTCCGCCATTTTCTTTCAATATTGCGAATGCACACTTGTAGGTATTTCTATTGCCGTGTAGATGACACACATTGTGATATCGATTACATAATTGAAATGGCGAGGAAGTTTCTAGTTTGTAATGTACTTTTTGCGTTATTTTTTTATTATTGGAATAAAAAAGGAAAAGGTAAACTAGGAAATATTAATATACGATTGCCCCAAAGGAGTGTATTAATTGTACTCGGGGTTCATGTTTGTAAGTGTATGAGTTTCTTCGTACCATTAGAATGCTTCAATCGGTGTTTTCCATATAATAAATATCTACATAATAGCTCTTATATAGATGGTAACATCGTTATTGAATTTTTTTTCCTACAATTACTGTAATTTTCCTTCATTCATTGGGCTTTATGAGAATCCATTCCTGTTTATATTTTATTTTTGTTTATTTGTTTGTTAAAATATGAATGGTAATCGTGAAAGTTTAAATCGATATTTATACCTTTCCAAACTAAATATGAATGTCTTGTCATTTGCTATCGGTTTTAATTTGATTCGTGTATACTTTTTTATTCATAAAAAGCTTGTATTATATTTCTGAATTTGGATGAAATTAAGAATAAAATGGGATTTTCACTATAATTATCTTTAACAGTGTGACCTGAGAAATGGGTGGATATGAATTAATTTGCAAATATTTCTAGTAATCCTACCCGTACACCATTGATAAGTTTCTAAATAAATCGACAGCCAAAATTATGTGAAGTATGTCGTCACGTAGATAGTACCGCCGAACACTGACTTTTTTTATTTATTGATTTAAGCTTTCACGATTATCAATCACTCAAATTTTAACGACAAACGGGTCTTAGTCGCCTAAACTTACGTTTAATTTATTATCCTGACGTTTCGGGTATCCCGTGGTCGCAAACAGACTGGAGCTCGAAGGTGTTGTACATTTTCTCGCCAATCCGCCTGCGACCACGGGTGTAACGTCATGCCCGAAACGTCAGGATATAATTTCACATTCTTGTTTGATTGACAAAAAAACTTAAACGATTTTTATGAAATGACGCTCATTTAATTCATCACCATTTGGCCTTGAAAGTCTATTATAACAGACCATACAAGCAGTGTTAGGAGGGGAGGCAGCATTTCTCATGGCTGTGTAGGCCAATACGGGAGCGACAAACACGACCACAACTCTGACAGGATGTAGTGGGCCTGTGGCGAACCGGTGCCGCGCTGATGACGCTTGGCGCGCTTACTAGCGAGTGTCTTATTTAATGACAGCAATAATTACTTTCATAGATTTATCAATGATTTATATTCCCCTGACAATATTTTTGTCCCACAGTCGCACCGACAGTGAAAGTGCCAAACCAACTCCTGGGGGCTCCGCTGGGCACCGACGTGAAACTGAAGTGTTACGTGGAGGCCTATCCCAACACCATCAACTATTGGATTAAGAATAGAGGAGAGATGCTGTTAGATGGGTGAGTACACTTTGATCAGAGTTCTTTGATTTTTATTATTCTTTGATTTCTTGGGCATTAAACCATATTGCATATCTAAGCAGCATGCATAAATGGGTCAAAATTCTTTTCGTTGTCTTGTTTCATACCACTCTGTCACGTTTTTAGTTGCCGTTTCGACTCAGTATATAAAAAAAAATCCGGTGCACTTGTATTTATTTTTCACGCTACATTTTAATCCGTACATCAAAAATTAGAAACAAAACATTATCTCATACAAAATTCACAACTGTCTCACGTTTTTGGGGACACAAAATAAGACCAAAAGAATTTTGACCCAACTTCTGAGATTTGGCACTAACCAGGAGTACTTGGCTGGTAAACGAGTATCATTGGGACTATTTAGTTACACTGTACATACAACTAAAGATGTCTTTACGACAAATTAAAAGTTAAGAATTTGATCATTAATATATTGAAGCCGTGTGGTGACGGCAATAAGAATAAATTTGTCACCACCCCAACAACTCCTCCTGTGGGTGTCGTAAGAGTCGACTAAGGGATTGAAGTGTCAGTGACCATTCTACAAGATTGATGATGGGCAGCAGCGTCATCATAGTGGACACATTACTGCGATCGCCAATCCGCTTGCCCAGCGTGGCGATTATGGGCATTTACCTCCTAATGCGTCTATACGCAAAGTTAATAGGAGAGGCCTACGTCCAGCAGTGGACTAATATAGGTTGCTGATGATGATGATATTGATTGGGAACGGATGTATGTAACATATTTTACATATGATAATTATTGGAGGAATTATCCCTCATATATGGTTTCTGGGATTTAAAGATTCATGGTGGTAGACAAATGTTTATAACTACTAAAAGCGTTTTATTTTTTATCGTTGTAATTTTTGTGATGGGTACGAAGAGTGTATTTATTTACCAAAGTTTATTGTTTTGTAAAAAGGGTTAATACAAATAATATTTAGTCATAAAAGTTCTAACGTATGGAATACCTAATATTCAACAACAAACCGAAAAAATGTCGAAGACAAAGATAATCTTAAATAAAAAAAAAAAGTATTGCAATTTTCAGTAACTGTCTAAAACAATGCGAAATTGAATGCTTTCAATATACAAGTTAAATTCAAATCCTTTGAATAACGTATTATTTTTCGATTTCAAATGAATCATTACAGGTTTCGACACATCCATTAAATATATTTTAGGTAGGGGAGACCGGGGCAAAACGAAGCTCGGGGCAGAACGGGAAATGTACTTGTGTGCGTAACTGGTGCGCGCAATAGAGCGCGACACAGCGCCATTCGCACCAACTTCCGTCGCCTCACACGAGTCAAAGCGGCGGGTGCGTGTCACTACCGGTTTTGGTCGCCCAGCCAGAAAAAACTGATTTTTGGTGATTTGTTAAGAAGTTCTTTGGTTTTGATCGATGGGTATAAAGGTAAATATCAGTGCTATTATTATTCCTTACTATATACATGTTGCATCAGTGTAAAACTAACGAATTTAGGTTGCTTTTACGAACAATTATTTTGTAGCTTAGAACTGTTGATATTTTTGTAAAATATGTCCGATGGGGCAACATGGTCGGGGTAAAATGGGATACTATCCCGTTTTGCCCCATATGTGTAGTTAGTATATTGATAATTTCAAATTTGGTTATAAAACTGTTTTATATTTGTTTGCAGTCAAAATGGTACGAAATTATAAGCCTAAGACAGAACAAAAAACAAAAAACGCACAGAAAAAGTGCAAAGGATGTAAGTTCATCTGAAGACGATGATGATTGTTGACGATGTTCTTTACATATATTGTGGGTACTTATATTCACAGTCCACTGAAGGAAGGGTTATATTTTGTAGTGTGTCATGGCTGGGCCAATAACTCGTGCGCGGGTGTAGATGATGATGATGAAAAGGCACATATTTGTGAAGGTTGCCAACCCGATTAAAGATATGCTCGTTTTGCCGCATATCGTTTCCCATTTTGCCCCAACGATGGGGCAAAACGGGATTTTTGCCATGTAACAACCAATTCCTAATTGCAAAAAAAATAAGTAATGTTGTGCCATAAAAGAGAAAACATATGTTTGTTAAAACTATAAGTGTTGCATTTGTGGTAAGATTATTTTAATAAACATTATAATTTCCATAATCAGTCGATTTTTTTCTTAACTATCCCGTCTTGCCCCGGTCTCCCCTACTGTTATGTAGTCAGTAATATAAAAACTTTTTCCTCCACTAAAAAGTTGCAAAATTAAAACTAAAGCTCATTTTCCCGTGCACAAAACGTTAAACAAAGCTTTAATATCAACAAGAATAGCCGAGCAATGCACGCCGTTCTGGGTCTTACGGGTGAGATGTAATGTCCCGGATAAACGGGAGGAGTCATAATGATTCGTAATAAGGGAAAGTTTGCCTTTCCATACAACTCGCCGGCGGTGAGATGTTCCAATTGTCTTGTTACTATTGTGAGTCGAATAAACAGGTTTACCTGGCCCCAATTTCACCACATTGACAAGTGCTACAATTGTATATTTACTGTTTCTCCAATCGGGGGTGTCTATAGGCTACAGTTACCGTTTGCCATCTGAAGAGCCGTGCATTTGTTTGCCACCAACAAAAAATATAGTGCAGGAACATTAATAAATCAGCAGTAAATAACTACTTTATTGGGAAGCAAAATTACAACTGTCACAAAAACAAGATAAATTGTAGCGAAGTTCCGACATAAGCCGAACCTCATGGCAAGATTCAATAAAAAATTTACTAAACCTTGCGACAATTGTCACGGGTTTCGGAAAATAAAAAATAGTTTATTAACGATCATTATCATCATCATCATCATCAGCCTATGATAGTCCACTGCTGGACGTAGGCCTTTCCTATTGACTATGCGTATAAACGCATTAGGAGGTAAATGCCCATAATCGCCACGCTGGGCAAGCGGATTGGCGATCGCAGTAAGGTGTCCACTATGATGACGCTGCTGCCCATCATCAATCTTTTATCAAATAATGGTCAGTGACACTGCAATCCCTTAGTCGACTCTTACGACACCCGCAGGAGGAGTTGGGATGATGACAAATATATATTATATACAAACAAAATATATTATTCACGGCCATTTATTATTATGCGCTTCGCAAACTTCCAATACGACTTTTCGTGGTCCCGGAGAATGATTCATTGATTTTTGAAAAATTATCATAAACGTACTTTGAACAAGAGAATTTATGCCTACAAATTGGAGTCACACTAAACAAGTTCTTATACAGTATAATGGAGTTTCATAAAACTAAGTTAGACCAGATGATGGTAACGTTTACAGACTTGATAACAGATATTGGTTAAACTAAGCGTTCGACTCATATCTAACAACTTTAGTAAGCAATGAGAATTATTCAGATCTTAATGTCTGTTGCTTCTTTGTTATTGTTACTCGTTCATATACCGTTACTTTATGGGACATGATCAAATATTTGCTTTTTGCTTGCAGAGTTTTGATTAGGACATCTCCATGTTTTTGATTTCATAAGTATTTTCTTTCTCTATTGAGCAATATCTGTGAAATAAATTGTCGTAAATTAAATTCGTCTGCCAAACAATCGAAATTATGCTCTCTTTTTAGTGTTCCGTAGACTAAGTACCTGTATAATCTCGCCATGGCTGACCGTCCGTCTGTCCTCGAATAATGTCAGTGACCATTAGCTTGCATTAGCAGTGGGACCAATACAGGGTGGAACGGTACGACGGTCTTTTCCGCTACCGTCCGAGTCTACCAACCATTACGATGAACTTTCAGTATGGGACCAACATCGAAATATATTTAAAAAAATTAGCCCCTCATACAAAGTCACTGATTAGTTAGAGTTCAATAGTATGGAAAAGTCAATTTTCCATATACGTTTTCGATGTTGGTCCCATATTGAAAGTTCATAATGGTTGGTAGACTCTGTCGGTAGCGGGAAAGATCGTCGTTCCGTTCCACCCTGTATAAATCAATGACGCCGACAAAAAAGGTAACATAAAAAGTGAGCATGGCCCGACATACTCATGGCCGGTTTTTATATAATTGGGTTCTCTAAATTCTAAAATATTACCGACGTTATGATTAGGTATTTCAAAGTTACAATTATAAAGACTAGGTTCGAATCCAATTAAAGTTTCAAGTTACTTAGAATGTTTGTAATTACTCTAATTAATAATTTGAATGCCTACGTATCATTATTGACTTACGTAATTGATTGACATAATTTGTGTTACAATTTTAAAGTTTCGAATGTTGGAGCCTTTGATGAAAATGATGGCTGTGTCTTGGAAACGCGATCAAAGGAATATTATAGGTACATAGGTACTAAAATGTGTGCCCTGATTCTTGAACTTCATAATGACACATATTTTACAAGTGCTATGAGATCGCGTTCGAAAAATAATAGTAAAATGACGAATTAGAGGCCTGTTTTTGGGACGAGGAACTTAAAATAGTGCATTACTGCAGATTCCAGGAAACTAAACTTAGCAGGTTGCGTAGATTCACTCGCTCAGGCGCGGATCCAGGGAGGGGGGGGGGGGGGCACTGGACTTAGGTATGCCTAAGTGATGTTTTAAGTATGAAATACTATCATATCATAGGGCAATGCCCCCCGCTCAACGAAGTCCTGGATCGCGCCTGTCGCTACACTCGGCCGGATAGAATTACAAATTGTAGTGTAAAAAAAATTGAAGTCAATTTCACAATATACAAACAAATAGATCAAAGAATTAAACAAAACTACAACACTACTAAAAATCAACTTACACGTCATTTTTAGGGTTCCGTAGCCAAAATGGCAAAAAGGGAACCCTTACAGATTCGTCATGTCCATCTGTCCGTCTGTCTCAACCGATTTACTCGGAAACTATAAATGCTACAGTAACGAAATTTGGTAAGGATATGTGTTGTATGAACCGCTACAGGATTATGATACATGTAACTGAGGGATAGAACATTTTTTTTAGTTGTATATAAGCGTGTGGGGTATTAATAGAAAGGTCTTTGAAAATGATATGAAGGTTTATAAATCGCATTTTCATTTAAGCAAATCGTTTTCGAGAATCAGCTCTCGAAGTCTGAAAAATGTGTCCCCCCCTCTATTTTTTAAACTACGCGATATAAAAAAAAAAAAATGTATGTTATGCACATTAATGAAATCTATCGACGATTTTTGGTTTGATTAAATTATCTGTTATAGTTTTTGAGGTAGATTCATTTAACGGTATTTTTTTAATAATAAATTGATAATGGTACGGAACCCTTTGCGCGCGAGTCCGACACGCACTTGGTCGGTTTTTTTAAACAGCTTGAGGTAATATTTTACCCGGTGACATTGACATTAGTTGTTTTTGCAGTGAAATAACAAGATCAGTCACTTTGTAAGTTACTTACGGTATTTTTACTAACGGAAAAGAAATGGGTCAAAAAGTAGGAGAGGGATTAGGGTTAATTGCTTGTAACTGGCCACTCCTCAGTAACTGGACACCTTATAAAAATTAACTCTATGTGCTTATAGTTAGAATTCATTTTAAAACGATGTGTCATGTCAATGTCAATCATTCCCTCTTCCAAAATGAATTGTAATTATATCTACATAGAGTTCATTCTTATATCGAATCCCGGCGAGGGCATATTTGTGTATTTATTTATCACAAATATTTGTTCCTTGGTCATGGCTGTAGGTACTTAAGTATCTATATGTATCTATCTATTATGTTATGTATAAATATCGTCGCTAGGTATCCACAACACAAGCCTTAATTGTGCTTACCGTGGGACTAGGTCGATTTGTGTACGATGTCCCAAGATTTTTTTTTTAATATAACGTGGCCAGTTATTGGAGGGTGGCCAGTTACTAGCAATTTACCCTGTCATGCTAATCACATATTTTTTTCCGTCAGGCCGAAATACACGATACGAGAAGAGAAGTCGTCATACAAGGTGTCCATGTGGCTGACCATCCGCCAGTTCGCTCGCAGCGACATCGGCACCTACAACTGCGTCAGCACCAACTCGCTGGGCAAGAGTGAGGGCACGCTCAGGCTCTACGGTAAGTATAGTAACGTGAGTCTACAACAGTATAACAATACCTCCTACGTATACTGGTACAAGTGCAAAATCATAATTTTACAGGAGAGCTGTTCAAAGGTACAAAGTTCTGTAACTAACTCATACAATGTAATAATTTCATGATATTTTCAAGCATTTATAACAAATATATTTTAATAAAATCTACAGAATATTTACTTTTTTTAAATAATAATTAGTTTTTGAAAAAATGGCAGTTATACGTGAAATTTTCGAGTTCTTGATTTTGATGAACTGAGACAACTACCACATGTTCCAGTATACGTAGTATACTATGACTCGATGAATACGGATATATTTTTAGTGCCTTTGATGTATCACGCACCGTAAATATCTTTCCAGAATAGAGTTATTACTGACTTCCATTGAAATTGATAATTTAATTTATTGAATTGTCAATACAATTAAAATAAACCCCAACCGAAAAACACTTCTTTTTTAAGCAACTTTTGGAGCTATAGTTAGTTGTTTATAGAGTTATAAAAACGTATTACTGTTAATGACTGTAACTATTATCGTTAGATTGACTCACACAATTTTTTATTCAATTTCCTGGAGCAATTATCGATGAATAAAGTTGTTAATAATAGTTGCGGGTGCAATTTATTAACTTTTGTTTTTCTTCGCAGAAATCAAATTAAACTCCTACAATGAAGACTTCAGCAATCAAATCAGCGTGGCTGGAGGTATGTTTATTCTGTTTTCTTACAATTTAAAAGCCAATCAACTTTTTCGTGTAGTTTGCTTGTTAAGTGCATAATTCATTATTATTCAATTTGTGACTTACATTGACTCATTTATTGTATGTACTAATTCTATAATTTACGTGACCATGTATTGTATACGAAAATAATAAAATATGGATATTTTTGTCATCATTACGGTAACGAAGCAGATAAATTTTACTTTCATACAAATTTAGATCTGATTTTATAGAACTATGTCTTTTAAAACAAATGTACCTATATACTAAAATTAGACAAAAATTTAAAGTTTTAGTTACTTAAGTTTAGTCTGTCATGTTCATGAATTGAAAATACGTTGTTATGGGAGTTATTCGTCAAATGGCAATTTACAGACCGCACGAAAAAAGTTGAACGGCACAGCCATGTTAGTGACTGCATTATAAACCCGAAAATGTATCGTAACATATTTTTACTCAATGCTAATGCCTAATTTTCTTACCTTTAAAGTGGACTAAATAGTACTATTATGAAGTGTGTAAAGTTGAAAATTTTAGGTACCATTCCACGCGTTTTAGAGTGTGATAACATAATAATGACGCTACTCTAGGGCGGTAATTAGACCCTTACGTGTCCACTTCGAAATTTAAAAGCCTGGGCCACTACAGATATATGCTGAAAAACCTCGTAAAATAGTCATGCAAACAGTAGCTGTATCATCAGTTTGAAAATCGCACTGACATTATTGGAGCGAGCGCGATTGCCTGCTATACGTATCAAGTAAAACCTAACGTTACTGATACTTGCAAAGTCATGGTACGGCTACTGGGTGCTTAGCCAAGTTGCCAATCGCTAACGCTTAAGCGTCAATCGTAAACGAAAGGCAGCTAACTGTTTTTGTCGCACTAATATGAAAGACTGAGAGAGGGAAAACTACGATACGATACGATAAGTGCTAGCGATTGGCAACTTGGCTAAGCATCCTGGTAACTAAATTATAGTAACTTAGGTACTTGTATTGTTGGGTACAAAAGTAATCCAAGTCTGTTTATGAAAGCATTTATTCCTTGCCTGCCGTACTTTACTAGTCATAATTATTATATTTTTTTATAGTACTTCAGGTATGACCAGAGATCGGACAAATGCGCGTCATTGCTCGCAATAATACGGGCATGACTAGAAAGTTGTATAATTAATCATTTAATCATTTTTAGAAAATTACATATTTGACACCGGTAACTATGAAGACCATTATCGAATTTCTAGAAATTGTTTGTTTAATTATTAGTTTAATCAATTTTGGAGTCATGTCCATATTATTGGGAACAATGACGCATATTTCATCGTTTCATTTAATGACATATAATGACGCTTATTATATTCTCTGGTTATGACAAAAATAAGCTTCAAAAACCTTGGATAGAAAAGTCTACAACATAAGTTTGTGTTTTTATGCTCAGAAATGTCAATAAGATCAAAAGTTTGGTACAGACAACCATGACCAATTTCACTCACATTGATTAACTTCCTACTTATAAGTAATTCAGTAGCTTCCACGTCAATTACTATGCTGAATAATGAATGAAGCCTCGATTACCGTTATCTGCTATAGTGAGGAAATAATAACAAGCTGCAATATGACGGCCATTTATATATTTAATCACGCTTCAGATGTACCATTAATTACTGACAAAGCTTAAAATGTAACAGATAATACATTATTCATGCTTCCGTGGAACACATTGGAATCCAAAACTGATTGTGTTTTGTTAACTTGGTATTCCATGATTATTCATTTTATTTATAATCAATGTAACAAACAAAGAGTATAAGGACTAAATGAGAATAAAATAAAACTATCAAAATACACATATCCACTCACTTGCCTTGATTTTTGCGATAGACTATGTCTATGTAAAATAAGAGTGATGACATGTAACAAAGGCTACATGAAGCAAGTGAGTGGACATGAAAATTAAAATAGTACTTTTTAGTACAGATGGTGCTATTTTTAGGCTCTAGTGCGAGAAGTGGGTCATTTTACGTCAGGTCCTAAACTTCAGAGGGCCATCTATACTAAAAACGACGTACGAGACACGTGCAAAAACGAAACTCGTAACTCGTGTCGTGTGAAACATCGCCACTCATTTCGAATTTCACGTTTTTCGCACTTGTGTCGTAATGTACTATTACAATACTAGTGCAAAAAGAATGAAGTTCAAAACGAGTGACGATAAAGTAAAACACGACCAAAGGTAGAGTTTTAAACCGACACGAGTTACGAATTTCGCGCAATTTCGAGTTTGTCTCTTGATAGTTATTAGTTACTTAGTATGATTTTTACATATAGCACGGTACATTTCACCCAAAAATCTCAGGATTTTCAAGTATAATGTACACAAGCAGAATGTGGCTTGTTATTAATCTCTCGTGCGTGAGACAATTACATTTCACATGAAAATCTTGCGATTTTCAGGAGAAATGTATCGTGGATATATTATGTTCTAAACTGGTATTGCTGTATTTACGTATTCTGTGTCAACTTGATGTAGCGTGCGGATATTGAAGGCGTTTAACAGCAAAGCATGTCCATGCGTTTCACATGCCTTTACTTTACAAACAACTCTAAGGGAAACTCACCTTTGTGAGCCCTGAGCCAACCGCGTCTTTCATTATGAAGTGGAGGTATTACGTTCTAAGTTGCAAGGTTACCTTGCTTACCTTAGGCCAGCCGTACACCTGTAAGTTCTTACGTAAGTTATAGGGATGAAGCCATACTAAGGTGTGTGGCGTGTGGTGACGGCAGTAAGAATACTTTTGTCACCACCCCAACTCCTCCTGCGGGTGTCGTAAGAGTCGACTTAGGGATTAAAGTGTCACTGACCATTCTACAAGATTGATGATGGGCAGCAGCGTCATCATAGTGGACATATTACTGCGATCGCCAATCCGCTTGCTCAGCGTGGTGATTATGGGCATTTTACCTCCTAATGCGTCTATACGCATTGTTAATAGGAGAGGCCTACGTCCAGCAGTGGACTAACATAGGCTGATGATGTGATGTGTGTGATGTAGGTATACTAAGGAATGAGACGTGAATATCACTATCTCATTCCTTAGTCTAGCCCCGTCCCTATAACTTAGGTAAGATCTTACAGGTGTGCGAACGCTCTTATCTTGGTTAGGTTTCTAAGCATGCGTTTAATCAGATTAAGTATCATTTGCAAATGAGTGCACTTTGCACTCCTAAAGTTTCTCTATTTTAGTCTACTCTTTGTATTATAAACATATGCATAGTATATTCCTGTATATGTCCAATAGATAAAAAAAAAAGAAAAAGTGAACAGATGTGGACTACTAACCATAGCATTTGACATCTAATTAACACACATCGGGAAACACGTTCGCAGTCATATTTTTAAGCGGGAGCATTTCCTCGCTAGATTGCTAAGCTAATGCGTTGAGCGAGGAAGCTGCCAGCCCTTGGGTGTCCCGTTGCATCTCTGAGTCTCTTTGATAGATCTTTGAAGAGACTCAGAGCGCTAGGACCCTACGGACCAAAGGTTACATTATTATGGTTACATTAAAAAAAGATTTCACACGTAAACAGCGAATTGCATAAAAAGTCTTAATATCTCTGCAGATATTACTTTTCTTTTGAATCGCTACAATAATGGCAAAGAAACGTTTATTTAAGACATAAAAGTATTTAACTGAACTATAATTTGTAGGTGTATTATTTTCGTAAAAAAAGAAGATAAAGTAAAATATTGTTTCGCCTTCTATCAAGATCGGTAACTTTCCAATTTTGTTGAAAGACACCAAATGTAGTTTCAATTTTTAAACTTAATATAAGTAAACCTTTAAATTACAAGTCAACATCTTTGCTAACCAATTCCCCGTTTATATTTTTAGTCTACCCTCATCTCGCTTAATATTCATCTTGTTTTTTCTGCAGGTCTAACCGAGGCAGCCAAAGGAAACTCCACGAAATTACTATTCAAAAGGACTTTGTTAACCATACTGTTTTGTTATCTCACAAATGTTTACTTGTTCACGTAGTTATTATGTATGTAAATAGGTGTTAACAGTCGTTTTTGCAGGGGCGATAATACAAGTTTAGTATACAAGTTTGTGGGACAACTCAAATTGTTTTACTAAGTTTTTTTCAAGTTTTCTTATTTACTAAGATAAAAAAAATACAGTGACATAAAAACAAAGTCCCACAAAACAGTTTTCACAGTTTGATTGTGAGATCGGACAGTCTCTACTCTCTTATATTAATTTAATAATTTTCTTATTTTTAATGGCTCTAAATTATTTAAATAATATTACTGGCAAGGTAACTTTTCAGCTTTTTACCGAACTTCGCTTTATGTTTGTATTTTTACGAGTAAGTAGTAACACAACTATTTACATAAATTTAAATATTAGCCCCCTTATTCATAAACTTCTCCTAACGTAACAAGCGGCTTACTATTGTGTGTCTCTTTCGCTCTTATGAACATAATATATTGATAAGACCAAAAGAAACAAACGATACTTAGCGACTAAGTTAGCAGACATTTATGAATGAGGGGGTAGAAATCATATATCAAAGAAAAAATACTGAAGTTTAAAAGCGCCGTAGGTAGGTGGGATTTCAACTTACGTCCTCAGCTTTCATTGTACGAAGATATTTGAGAAGAGAATTCGAAAAAATGACATTTTATTTGAAACTCAAAGAAAGTTTGGCAACTTTTTTTTGTAATTTTGGTTACACTTTTATATGCCCCTGCCTTAACGACACGTACGATAAGTGTATGCTTTAAAAAACGTAATTCAATTACATGGTTTCAATTTGTGTAAATAGTAAATGTAAGATGTAATTATAATGACAACGATTCAAGTAACAATTGTAGCTCGTGTAACCGACTTTGCTTAGAACCGCCAAAATAAAAGTATTATTATTTGTATTTTCATGGGTCCCTTGCAAACACTATTGTATAATGTATTTGTTTTAAAAGTAATCACCGTTAAAAGTATCTTATAAATCCGCGTTTCCACTTACTGTTCTGAGCGAGCGTTTGTTCGTTCTTGGGCCAATGAAAACAGGATTTTACATAGCAAAATGTTCGTTCGTCAGCCCACGAACAAGAATGCTAGCTCAGAACACTAAGGGTGTGGCTCCACTGACGCGGAGCGGAGCGGAGTTGTGGGAGCTCGGCCAATGAGACCACATCACAGTGTTTCGAATTCGATTTTGAAGAATGTTATTTATCAATTTTGCACAGCTCCGCTCCGCGTCAGTGGAGCCGCACCCTAAGTGGAAACGCGGGTTAATATGAAGGCCGCAGAAATATCTCATGCAATCTTTTCATACCAAACGAGCATTCGCTACGTATTCTATCCACCACGCTACGAAATCAACGAATCACATTTTGTGTAAAGATCGAATTTCGTAGAGCAGCGGGATAGAAAAGCGAATGCTCGTTTGGTCTGAATGCACCTTTCGTTACAAATGTTTTCGGACTTCGTAAAAGGTTTACAAAGGTGACTGTGACAGTATATAAAATACATACCTTTGGAGTTAGGTTATTATGTTGTGAGTTCGAATAGGTAGTGTCCTAAGTAGAATCAACCAAGTCATTCGCATCATTTACATGACTGTACATCGATATAATACTTTTGGGATAATTATTAACTATATACGAGGTGAAATTTTAATGGTTGTTCTCCGCTTAAGGGCGTGTTCAGTGTCGTTTTTCAATCAGGTAAAAAAGGATAAAAATTGTTTCACGTGAAAAACATTTTTAATTTTTCTATGGGGCTGGTCTTTCAAATTAGCCGAAGCTCCATAGAAAATCAATAAAATTAAAAAAAAAAGAAATTCTTCAGTCTTTTTTCCTAACCGGAACACGATACTGAACATGCCCTTAAACGGAGAACAACCATTAGAATTTCACCTTGTATAGTGAGAAAGACGTAATAAAGTTAGTTTTTCGGTGTATTTATATCAGTCGTACAACCACCCAACTGTGGTCCAATACTGCATCTATGGTTTACAATTTCAACTCCTAAATAAGCATCATTTTTTTGGTTTTGTTCAAGTTTTTATTATTATTAGTGAGGAAGTTTTACTTACGAATAGCACGATCAATATGACAATTTTATTACACCTAATGGAAGATGTTCAATGTAATTTTCGACCATTGTTGGGTGCGTTTGGACTAAGTAAGGCCGTTTTACGGTAGCTGAGATTGTCAGCAATATTCGTAACCATGACATCACATCACAGCTCGTTGTTTGTTTGGCAGTGACCACCTTTCTTAGCACTCGGTGGCATGTGCGAGCTTTATGGCCTGGCCACGACATTGGTCTGAGTAGACCAGCGGCGCGGAGGACGGGGTGGCGAAAACAGTCTTAGCTGTTATGTCCTGGCCACGACATTGGTCTAAGGCGACCAGCGGCGAGCGAATGCATCAGTTGGAGCGGGATGCCGATATGGGTACCAGAGGGAGCACCATACGTTTTCCGCTAATCCGGTCGCCTTAGACCGATGTCGTGGCCGCGGCGTTAGCATGCCACGATATTCATAGTGATTTTCATTGTTCCTTAGCGGCGTTGAGCGAATGGGATGTACTCAAAGGACGCCGCTGGTCGCCTTATACCAATGTCGTGGCCGTGTTAAACAGTTGATCTTAATAAGTAAATCTTAATATGTACCTAATGTATTTTTCAAGAGTTTGTTTTGAATTGATTCCTTGCTCAAAAGCTTTTAATTCTAAAAAAAATGTTGTTATAAAGTTCTACAATAGTGTTTGTAAGACCGAGATCTGTAAATCATCGCTCGATAATAAGACTGTTTACAACAAATAAATATTATCAAAATATCTATTAGTAATTGTCTTATTTCGTTCATCGATTATATGCAGCAATTACAATTCGTCGTCCCAAATGCGGTCGCCGAATCAAGTAAAGTCGCCGAAGCAGCTGATATTTTTTTACATGCGGTGAAAGACCCAGTCAGTATAATTGCAACTACGCGGTACCATCATAATTATGCTCGATCGAGAACTCGACACGGACGGCGGCAGCGGCGGGATAGGTGAGAAACTACTCTCCTGAAAAAGCTTAAATCCTGATGATTTATCAATGAACGGCCTGTAGATCCAGATGGTATTGTATTTGGTTGGTTAACCCAAAATAGTACACCGTGTATAAGGCAGTATATAAGAAATTGTGAACCAGTGTGAAAGTAAAGCCCAAGCCGAAAGCGCGGGCTTTACTTCACACGAGTTCATTATTTTTGTACCGCCAGTGGCACACACAATGTTTTTCATCGCACCTGTGAGGCAATAAAAGTAAAAAAACAACATATTTTCACAAAACTACTCTAAAATGGTCTAAATCATTTCTCATAATCAGGGATGACTTAAATTTATCATATTTATAGCAGAAATCCCGGCGCGCGACGTGCGACGTAATTTTGTATGAAAATCCTTGATTGCCCTAGGGCGTAATGACACATCTACGGCGCGCATCACTGCAGCACATTGGCGCACTTACGGAACAGGTGTGATAAAAATATTATACGTTATACAATATATTAACCGCCTCTACTCAATATTCTATTTTCTTAATACATTTCATTCATTAGTCTGTCTGTCTGTCGAGATCGTATAAGAAATGAGACTATCCGCAGGAGAACCAAAGTAATCGATATAATAGCTCTTCGAATCGCTTAACTGAAGTTTTAGTAGGCGGGGACATAAAAATAAAAATAAATAAATATCTTGGGACATCTTGCACAATTCGACCTAGTCCCACGGTAAGCTCAATTAAGGCTTGTGATTTGGGTACTAGGTGACGATATATATAGTACATAGATACATATAGATACTTATATACCTACATAGACAGTTATGCCCTATGAACAAATATATTTTGTGATAAATAAATACACAAATAATGCCCTCGCCGGGATTCGAACACAGAACCTCCAGCTTCGTAGGCGGGTCACTCCCAACAACTAGGCTACGGAGGCTGACATTGCACATAGAACCGATGGCGTTGGGGCGGAAAGGGCTCGTACCGGAAGGCGGCAGTGTAGGCCCCTACTAAAAGTTGCAGGAGTCCGCTGGATGCGGGTGGCGCAGGACCGGTCATTGTGTCGTTGAGGGAGGCTTATGTTCAGCAGTGGACGTCTTTCGGCTGATATAATGATGATGATTTAATTCATTATTTACATCATCATCATCATCATCAGCCTATAATCCTGCCGTGCTAACTTAAAAAGACGCATCTCTTATAGTACTACTATGGGAGATGCGTCCTTTTTTTTTATGCAAATAATGCCCTCGCCGGGATTCGACCCCGGAACCTCCAGCTTCGTAGGCAGGGTCACTACCAACTAGGCTACGGAGGCTAACAGTCCTTTGTAGTTAGCACGGCAGAATAGTCCACTGCTGGACGTAGGCCTCTCCTATTAACTATGCGTATAGACGCATTAGGAGGTAAATGCTCATAATCGCCACGCTGGGCTAGCGGGTTGGCGATCGCAGTAACGTGTCCAGTATGATGATGCTCATCATCATTTTTTTTATCAAATAATGGTCAGTGACACTTCAATCCCTTAGTCGACTCTTACGACACCCGCAGGAGGAGTTGGGGTGGTGACAAATTTATTGTTACTGCCGTCACCACACGGCCAACGACATCCCACATCTACAACGACAACGACATCTTACTTACGAATACTAATTTATTTGCTACTCCACATTGACATTCTGCGCACAATGCACATTCAAATAATTCAGTATTTTCCAGCAGAACGCAGAAGGAAGTGAAATTTATTTGATAAAAAATTCACTAGCGTTTTTGTTTCCACGAGCGCTGCAGAAAAGTGCAGTTGCACCTGCGACCGTCGGGTTATCGTCGTGGGTATTGCTCTATTTCAGTTTTTGTGCTTGCACTTTTGTATTAAAATAGTTTCCGATTGCGTTAGTGTTGTGTAAGTCGAAATATCGACTTTGCCAGTTCAAAGTTCAGGACATAAAATTTTTAGAATGAGAGTTTCAAAATATAAGTGTTTTACTTAGCTTCAGGTAATTTAAATTTTGACTAAAGCACAAGTTTCTATACCTACTTGAAGGGTCCACGGCAAAAACATGTACAAAGCCTAAAAAAATCAGTGCAAATTCACACCTTATTCTGTTGAAAGTATTTAAGGTGGTTTTTCCTTATGTAATTTGAATTGACTAGACATGTTCTTTTCGTGGACCCTTCACTTATTGTATTATTATGATGGTGGCTTAAATGATTGGCGACTATTTTATTTGACGAAAGTTGAAATTAAATTATTGCAAACCTTCAAGGTGAGGGTGGGAATGCACATATGTTTTGGCTATCCTGTATATGTAAGTAATGTTACTACCTACTTAGAAAGGAAATAAATAAAATGAAACGATTTGTCTACAAAAAATTTAACTATAGCAAATTAATTAGTTGCCCTATTTATTCTCCAATTCTATTGAACTGAATTGATCTAGGCGGTCAAATGTACAATTTTATTTTCGGTTCTCTAAATATCGAATATGTTTTCAGTGTTAACAATTTCACGTGAACTAGCCATAATAAAAATGAAAAAGAATCGACATACTCGTACATGGTTGAAAAATATTAACGCAATATTGGAAAACTTCTATGTCCCTTCATTGTATCAAGCCGTGAATGAAACATGAAAGTATTGTGACGCCGCTAGAGACGACAATACATTTCACATTTAATTTGAAACTTCTCTTATCCGCTCTGTAACCAACTGCGAATTTCATGAAAGATATACATTATACCTACGTTATTTTCCAGAAAAAACGTAGGGAATATATTAATAAAGGAACAGGTCTCAAAGACGTATTAGGACATTTTCACTTTTAGGGACACCCAATTAGCGTGAAATTAAAAGAAACCTTAATTGTAACGACAGTTAACCTCGTAAGGCCCAACGTCCTATTTTTAGGACATTTAAAAAAAAAATATGAATTTTATTTTGTAGGGCCCAAACATTAAAAATAAAATGTCCATTTTTTACGACAATGGGTTATTATTTCACTTGTCTAAAAATAGAATGGGCCCTACGAGATTAAGTACAATATCTTTAGGAATATAAACTTGATCAGCGTTTTTATATTGATATGGCTTTTATTTGGAAAATGAACACCAAAACCAAGTTATAATCGAAATTGTGTGGTTCATGCCCATCGAATATGCTTCAAAAATTTGTACACAACTAAACATTCCCCGTATACCATGCCGTGTGGTGACGGCAGTAGGAATATATTTGTCACCACACCAACTCTTCCCATGGGTGGCGTAAAAGTCAACTAAGGGATTGAAGTGTCACTATGATTGATGATGGGCAGCAGCATCACAGTGGACACAATACTGCGATCTGGCGATCGATAGCCTAGCGGGGCGATTATGAGAATTTACCTCGTTCGTCCAAACGCATAGGCTGAGGAGACGCTGTTGTCCAGCAGTGGACGTATTTAGGCTGATGATGTAAGACATTCCCCGCGACTACTTCAACGGGGGTGAGTTGTTTGCCTACTAATTTGACATGACTTCAATTAGTTAGGCAGTTGATTAATTACGTGAAAAAATCGATAAAATTGAAATGGTTGAGCGTTAGCGTTGCCAAAATGACAACTAATAAACAGAGATCGAAAAAATGTGCGTCAATATCCAAAGTGGATTGAATAATTAGTCATTTATTCATTTTCAGAAAATTACCTATTTGACACCGGTACCTAACTATGAAATCCTTTTTAAATAGTCACCTTAAATCTTCGAAATCAAATTTCAAGAAATTACTCATTTGATTATTCATTTAATAAATTTTGGAGTCATGTCCATATTAGCAAGCAATGACGCACATTTGTCCTGCTAATAAGACAAATCACTAACGATTTAAGATAGAGTCACAGAGAGAGAAAACTACGAAACGCTACTGAGCGTTAGCGATTGGCAACTTGGCTACGTCCGTAGTATATAGTACTGAGTAAGTAGTACGGAAAATGTAGTAAGTACAGTCGAGTGTATTAATATATACACATACAATAGACACATTTGTAAGGGATCAGTATGAAGAAGTGTATATATATACACTTCTTTTTTAATGTAAAAAATAAACTTAAGATATCCCAAAATACAGTATTTGTATATTTATTCAGTATATAGTGCAGAGTGAAACTCGAAATAAAATCTTCATATTCACTATTCTATGTCAAGGACTAGGTGTACATAATATGAATTTTATTAATTGAGCTCACATTTTCTGGATTGATTTGTGTGATTGTTTGAAGATATTTTATTGGAAGACCATTCATAAACGTGCTTAAAATAAGTACACTGTGCAGTATTCGGATACGAGTCTCTTTCAAATATCCTCTATTTATTCTAGACATCTGTCAATAGTACCAACACAAACATTCTGAAAAAATCAAACGCTGAATCGTACCGGGTTGTTTAGATTTGATTTATACGAATGGCTAGCAATTTATGGAGTTTCCCCTCGGCACCGTTAGTGTTTGACGCATGGGAAGAGCCCGTTAGTCATGATTCCCATTAATATTAACTCGTATCAGTGACATGCAGAACTTAAACAAAAGCCCATGTAAAGAGACGCGAATTTGTTCTTTTGTTAGCGTTTACCTGGAAAAATGCTTTGTTGGAAATTAAATGCCGAGTTTTTATTTTTGAAACAAGCGTTTAGGGAGCCATCGATAACTACTCTTTTTCGCGAAACAGAATGGTTTGTTTGTTAGCCAAATGTTTTGTGTATGCGCTATTTGAATTTTTATTTTGTGTGTTTGAATAAAAGCTATAGAAAAGATAATATTTACCTCGCTTGTTTTGATTTTTTCTATTCTTCCGGGCATCTATACTTAAAGTTATTACACCCGCATTCCCAAAACAATGTAACTCTTTGGTCATTGACAATAAATATTACGCTTTATCAGGGAACAAAATTGTGCTTTTCGGTGCGTCAACACTTTTAATGGCAGTAAATATGAATATTTATGTGCTTTTACCAATTAATATGACGCAGCAATTAACCCAGTGCGGCCGACGCAATGACAGTTTCACAAAACCGCGTTCGCAGTATCCATTGTTTTTTAAAATAACTCCACATCTTTTTCACCCTCGTTATACTCCTTGTTTTGTACTCCCTCAAAACGAAAGCTTGTTTTTCCTCATTTTTCAACTAAATACGAAGAAATAACAGAAACAGCAAAACTTTCCACATAAACAAAACACCCCTGCCTCATCCATCCAAATTTGCTCTCCGGGTGATTCCAAAGATTGATGGAGATGACACGTCCCGTGCCAAGTAAACGTATCCAGGTTCACAATTAACGTTCCGTGAAAATACCCAAAAATCCTGGGCAAATTAACGGGAATTGAATGATTGCGCAACATTGGTTGATTTATTTAAAACTATGTGGCGAGTGAGTTTCTGTGTTTCTAATTTTGAATAAGTAGTTATGCAGAATAGATGGGTCTATTTTCTTTTCTTGTAATTCGTGATCATTGATAACTTAGGTCAGTTTTTAAAACGTGTTAAAGTTATATTTTATTAATAGTTTTTTTTGGGTCACCTAATCATACCCGGAAAGAAATTAGAACATTTTATTCAATTGCGCTACCTGAGCCCCAAAACCTAATCCCATAAATCAATTATATTTTTTCAGAAAAACAGAGTTGGGCAAAATGTAATCCGATTATTTCTTCCAATTACTTTTGTTTACATACACATGTAATTTATCCAAGTAATCAAATTACTTTTTGCGTAACTCGTAAGCATGACGGGCGTATTGTACGCTTCCGTAAAAAATAAATAATAATAAATAAATAAATATCTTGGGACATCTTACACCAATCGATCTAGCCCCACGGCCACGGTAAGCTCAATTAAGGCCTGTGATGTAGGCACCAAGCGACGATATATATAATATATAGATACATATATATACTAAATACGTAGACAGCCATGACAAAGGAACAAATATTTGTGATAAATAAATACACAAATAATGCCCTCGCTGGGATTCGAACCCGGAACCTCCAGCTTCGTAGGCAGGGTCACTACCAACTATGCTACGGAGGCTGACAAAATTACAAGTAATTTATCATAAAACTAAAACATAAAACTTGTTCTTTGAATAGAACAGAAATAGCGATAGCACTGGAAATGGAACTGAAAAGTTTCCACAAAGCAGAACACTATCGAATGACTACATTGGCTGCGAATTTGTTATCACCTCATCCTCATCAGCCTGTCTCAGTCCACAGCTGGACGTAGGCCTCTCCTACTAACTATGCGTATACACATTAGGAGGTAAATGCCCATAATCACCACGCTGGGCAAGCGGATTGGCAATCACAGTAATGTGTCCACTATGATGTCGCTGCTGCCCATCATCAATAAAATTAAAGGATGGTCAGTGACACTTCTATCCCTTAGTCGACTCTTACGACTCCCGCGGGAAGACTTGGGGTGGTGATAAATGTATTCTTACTGCCGTCACCACGCGGCATCGTCACCACACGGCATAATTGTTATCACTCGGACATTAATAATAGTACAGTAACAGTAATAATACATTACATAGGGGCCGGGAAATAAGGGATTGCATGTCGAATAGATACATACGGCAGAGCGAGCGATGTAAGCTTTTATAGTGCTTTTCTCTAACATGCAATGAAAGGAAAATAAAACAATCAATTTACCACATCACAAGCCTTAATTGAGCTTACCGTGGGACTAGCTCGATTTGTGTAAGATATCCCAAGATATTGATTTATAATTTAAGACGTAATTGACCATTTTTATTAAAAAAAAAATTGTTTATTTAATAAACAAAACACATTATCTGACCAAAACTAATAGGCGAATAATGCCGATGCCGGGAACTCAATTGAACCAATCACAACAAAGCGATTACTTACAGGCCTGGGCCAGTAATGTTTGTATGAAATTCCATTATAATCTTCTTCTATTTGATAAGCCCTAAATGGGATACTTCTGAGCCCATTGGCACGTAATTACAACATTTGAGATAAAAAACACACAATTGACATATTTAAGGTAAAAAACATTCCACGCCATATCTACCAATCCTAGCCTCCCTAATGATAAAATCACCTACAAACCCCATCTGCTAATCTGTTCCCCGCTCCATCAATCTTTGCCATGACGAATGACGAAAGCATAAGTCCATTGCAAACGAGATGTTGTGATTATGAAGGATACTAATGATTGCGCGGATCGAGATATCCGTGTCCTATTCTCCTGGTGACAAACGCACGCTAAATCATCGTTAGTTAGCGATAATGAGTTTAGTATATACAGGGTGTTCGTGAGTATACCGACAGATTTGAAAGGTGTATTCCTGACCACATTTTGAGACTATAATGTCATATGAACTTTTCTGGATTCGGCTTAGTTTAAGAGATAATGACATGTTTTTCAAAAAACTATTTTCATCATAAGTCACTGACAAATGCCTGCACGATTAAAATTCTTACACTAATAGTTTTCATCTTAACATACTACTGACGAAAGTTAGAGAAAAAAACAAAAAAGTATCAGAAAAATTTTCAACTAAAAAAAATTATAAAATCATTGAAAACAAAAATTCTTTCTCTACGATTTATTACTGGTGAAGTATGAAAAAATTCAAAAAATCACAAAAAAGAAAAAAAAAATTCAAATTAGTTAATATACGCGAGTTTATCCGTTTTCATAGTTTTATTACACAAAAATAAATTAAAAAAAATTTTTTTTTGTCCGAAAATGACATGTCTCATAATATTTTTTACTTCTTTTGACATCAAAAATGCATTGGTAAAGTCTGTCGAGTGTCGGTATATTCGTTCCCACCCTGTATATTTCTGTGTGATAAAGTTGTCAAGGAATATTTGAAGCGTTGGGTTCTGCAGGCTGCGGGTGGCGCGGGTCCGATTGTGGCAATCTTTGGTGGAGGCCTATGTTCAGCAGTGGACGTCTTTCGGCTGACTACTACTACCACAGGCCTTGTACATCTTTGCAGATGATTTAAACAGAGTCTGTTTTTAAAGATAACGTTTTTCGTGGCTAAATAAGCCAATCCGAGTAAGGCATCATGATGGTAATGATGATGATCGGTTCTGCAAACATACTAGCACTGAAGGGAGTGCTATCTATTTGGCAGAAATTGTTTTGTCCTAAACGTAGTCGTTACAAGGTCATAATATAATTTCAAATAGTAATGTAGCCGAAATATAATTTGACATAACTACTTCATTACATTATAAAATTTGTAAGTCCATTCCATTTGCAGGATTTTTTGGGCTAGGCCACTAACACGAGGTTATACACTTGGAATTCAAATCAAAATCAAATGAAATCAATCAAAATTATCAACAATGTATAGACTAAAGGGTGCGGTTTCACAGACGCGGAGCGGAGCGGAGCTGTGGGAGCTCGGCCAATGAGACCGCATCACAGTGTTTCGAATTTTGAATTTGAAGAATGTAATTGGTCAATTTTGCTCAGCTCCGCGTCTGTGGAGCCGCACTCTACAGCTCAAATTAACCAAGATTTTTTCGAAGAAAAAGGCTTACAATACCTAAGATATGTAGGTACTCCATCCATCTAATACTCAGGGTAGGCAGCGCATAGGCGATTTTTAGGTCACTATGTCCATAGGCCTCAGTTCCTGCTTTCCAACAGGTGGGCTGAGAGCTCAGTTGTCTACTTCGTCAAATAAAAAGAAAATGTTTACTTTGCTTCGAGGGCAATAGTGACTTAATACCAAATACCTATCACGGTACAAATATTTCTTGCAAAACATTAAAACTCAATCCTTATTCTGTTTTTGTCCAAAATGTCCCATTAAAAGTTGGTTAAAAGGATAAAGGTTCAGCTATCATGGAGTTAATTCTGTTCCGATAATAATGACAGCTGTGAGTAAATGGACGTTGCATTATTTATGCGCCCATTACGTTTGAGCTGGCCTTGTATTCCGATTACATGCCGAGGTTTTGTTTAAAGAAAACCAGAAAAAGGGCAGTCATTTTAGGGCTGATTTTCCAATCCTCAGTTAAAATTATCCATTAGTTCAAATTATTATCACCCTTATCTCAGTTCATCAGTCAAAAACCGGCCAAGTGCGAGTCGGACTCGCGCGCAAAGGGTTCCGTACCATTATCAATTTATTATTATAAAAATACAGTTAAATCAACCTACCTCAAAAACTATAGGAGATAATTTAAATCAAACCAATAATCGTTGATAGAGTTTATTAATGTGCATAACATATATATGTATTTTAATTTTACATCGCGTAGTTTAAAAAATAGAGGGGGGAGGACACATTTTTCAGACTTTGAGAGCTGATATCTCGAAAACGATTTGCTTAAATAAAAATTAGATTTATTAACCTTCATATCATTTTTAAAAACCTTTCTATTAATACCCCACACGCTTATATACAACAAAAAAAAATCTATCCCTCAGTTACATAGTTTTTTTACAATTTAGTATCATAATCCTGTAGCGGTTCATACAACACATATCCTTACCGAATTTCGTTACTGTAGCATTTCTAGTTTTCGAGTAAAGCCAAAGCCAAAGCCATTTTGGCTACGGAACCCTAAAAAGGATAGAGCTAACATTTATTTGACAGACAATGTTCACTGGGAATTGAAAAATCAGTACTTAGTGAAACAAATGGATCGATTGCAAAACAATTGTTCATAGTTAAGTGATCATCATCAAGACTGGCAAGGCTTAGATAGGCATCTTAGTCTGCTGCTGGACAAGGGCCTCTCCTATTAACTATGCGTATGAACGCATAAAGAGGAACCTATAATCGCCACGCTAGGAAAGCGGATCCAGTAGCGTATCCACTATAGTGACACTGTTGCCCGTCATCAATCTTCAACAAAGGACTATGGGCAGATTTGTATGGAGAGTGGACCAAAAACCAACAGAGCTAAAAGTGGTGTCATGAAATAGGTATTTTTATTTATTTCATTTCATTCTACGGGCACTATGTTCAATTCCATTGCAAAACGGAGATATTTGTATTTTAGTCAGAGTAAATACTATGATGAATGATGTCTGGTCGACGGTGATTTACTTAGAGAGTGCCCGCGGTATGCCTTACTCATATAAAATTATCCAATGGAAATCAACTTTGCACCTACAGAATGAAATAAAGTACATAAGCAGACCTTTTCAATGACACTACTCCCAGCTCTGTTGGTTTTTGGTCCATTTTGACACATAGTCCTTTAGTGATAAGTGTCAGTTTAATCATTTACCTTACGACACTCTTATAACACCCATAGCAAGATTTGGGGTATTTACCCAAATTATTATTTTTTTGATATCCCCACTTAAAAGCAATGAAAATAAGTAAATTCAATTCATTGGAATCCTAGGCATAATGACATGTAGTATTAGATTTCTTAGAATCTGATCAAACTATGGTATTGAGTCACTTTACATAGTTCCTTCATCGCTAAACACAGGTTTCTGAGACGAATTTTAGCGTAGCAATTATAATATTCGAATTGAACTGGCCAAATCGGATCCGGCAATGCGGCAATGAGTTAAAAAAAGTTTATACTGGCTTATGCTTCGACGATTCCCTATAAATTAATGACATATACAGGGTGGAAAGGGCCGACGTTCCTTCCCGCTACCGACCAAGTCTACCAACCATTACGATTAACTTTAAATATAGGACCAACATAAAAATATCTTTAAAAAAATGTAACTCCTCATACAAAGTGAGTGATTAGTTAGAGTTCAATAGTATGGTAAAGTCAATTTTCCATGTACGCTTTCGATGTTAGTCCCATACTGAAAGTTCATCGTAATGGTTGGTAGACTCGGTCGGTAGCGGGATGGAACGTCGTCCCTTTCCACCCTGTTTATACCAAGATATTATTCTAGCAGGAACAAAAGATTGACAAAATTGAATATCGATATAACTGCTATCGATAACTTTTATTGTAGTCTATAAATAATTTTAATAAATATTTAATGTGTCGTAAGTTACCTACAGCAAATTTACAAAAATGCAAAACATATTCAATAATCACCAAATTAAAAATTTCAAACACCGACTTCAACCGATTTCTCCATCCCCGATTTTTTTCCATCATTGATTTCCTCAAATCCTACTTTCTGTTTGCAAATTCTTGTAAATGAATGAAAATTACCACAACCGCCGTACCTATAACATTTGAAGAGATCCCTCGATTTCTCCAAGATTCCATTGGAAGACCGCAACTTGGTGCCAAAGGGACCATCTCAGAGTTATATACGTTCGATCACAAAAAAAAATCGGTTCATGATTCTCGGAGATATCGGGTAACATACATACAACAAAAAAAAATCAGTTGAATTGAAAACCTCCTCCTTTTTTTGAATCCGGTTAAAAAGAAACATTAGTTCTCTTATATCTTGTATTTCATCATCATCATCATATTAGCCGAAAGACGCCCACTGCTGAACATAGGCCTCCCCCAAAGATTGCCACAATGACCGGTCCTGCGCCACCCGCATCTTGTATTTAATTAGATCAAAAGGACAAAGACTTTTAAAATACTCTAACGACATAGGAAATAATTAATATGGAGTATTATACACACAAGTAACAATTTACCAAGACTGAAAAGGTACTGCCGATTTTCTCTTTTTGTTCCAATTGTTCCTATGCATATTATGCTGCTAACATGTTAGTTTAAATTATGTTTAACAGTCAAAATTCAAAATGGGCGGTTGTTTGATTCGCCACGAAAATGACTGATGTCTTCAGCATAGCTTAAAATGTTTAGCAATTGGACTGTTTTGGAATAAAACAGTTTTCTGACATTTTTGATTTGTGGCCCTTTTGTATTCAATGAGCGATGCTAACCATTCTGAGCGAGTACTACTTGAAAGCACTAGTAATACCAGTACTCATAATTTTACATTTCACAACAACACATACATTTACATACGCATAAAACATGGATATTAATTGTAACGCGCTACCGGAAGTCGGGACTGGTTTTTGAAATTTCCGCTCACTGAATATTAGATACGATACAGGAGGCCAAGTCGAGAGCTTAAAATATTGGTTTGATTTGTTAATGATCCGATATTATGACTTCGTTGGTGGTTATTATTCTTTCTTGTCGTACAATTTCTTGACAGTTTTTGTTCAATCTACCATTTCTATTATTTTGTAAGCACCATTTCGATGCCATGATCATCTTGGTCGAGAATATAATATAATATATGTACTCCATTGCTCATGTGCAAGAAATACGTATGTCTGAGAAATCAGGCAATCCAAATACTCATTTGATATTGACCAATCATATAAACAAATCAAACCGACATTTCAAAGCTTTGCATAGGTCACTAGCGTTCCTTTATAGGCCCTGATACGGAAAGTTTTTACAATTCCTTTTTACCCTACTTGGTAAGAAGTCGCCCGTCAGCCATGAATTCCAAAATTGTATTATTAATCTATTATCAGATTTCTGGCAGGTACAAATAGATTGAACAGTCACTAAAATAGTAGGTACTTAATTGAATTTAAACTTTCTTGAGGTATAATATTATATTCCATTCATCCTCAGTTGTCTTATCTAGTAAACAACTTTCTAACCTAAAAGTACACGTTTTCTGTTGTAAACTGCCATATTATTTGCCTATACCAAAATACCTGAGTCCGTATTTGTGCAGTCCGCCCGTAGTGATTAGTAAATTGCTTAATTTTGAATCATGGAAACAGCAATTTACAACAGAAAACGTGAACTTTTAGGTTAGAAAGTTGTTTACTAGATAAGACAACTAAGGATGAATGGACCGTAGCTATTATAACTAAACACTTAAATTAATTGAAACCTCTCGTATGTGGTAGAGTCAAAATCGAGTTTGTCTTGCTGGTAAAAATGTAAAATAGGTCATAATTTTTGATAGCACATTTTTGAAAACCACAGACGAAGGGATAAAAGAGTAGGTAATTTGGCAGTATACAAACTTGACGTCACAATACAATACAATACAATACAATAACTCTTTATTGCACCTCAAAGACAAATACAAAACAAATAACAAAAGTACATGTTTGAAAGAGGTAAACAAAAGGCGGTCTTATCGCTTTTGTGTATTTCATATAAAACTTCATAGTGGCGATAACTTTGACAAAAAGATAAAGATTTGACTCGCAAGTCATCACACCTATTAATTTGTTTACACATTACCATTACACAAACTACGAACGTAATACGGAGCCAAAACACAAAAAAAAAACTCTTATATTTTTAAATTGGAATACGCCCAGCGTGCATTTTAACGTCTGAGAGCTCATTTGCACAGTATTCAGCATGACCTGAATTATTTTTGTTTACTCTGTATGGAGCTCTGGTATTCTAGACCAGAAAACCTGCTTACACCAGAAATATTTACTGCATTATGACATGAAAATATGCTCTAAATGTAACCTATCAATGTATTTAGGCAGCCTAGTAAATAATAATCTTACCTATGTGACTGAAAGTCCTGGGTCCAAAGCAGCCGTTTGGTTTTTGCTGCATTCGCAATTTGCGTTTAATTTTTTTATCGCCTCAAAAAACGGAGGAGGTTTTCAAATTGACTCACATTTGTATGTATGTTCAATCGTGAACCGATTATTTTTTTTTTATCCAAAGGGTAACCCCGGGATGATGGCCGTGTGGCGACGGCATCGGCAGAAAGAATACATTTGTCACCACCCCAACTCCTCCTGCGGGTGTCGTAAGAGTCGACTAAGGGATTGAAGTGTCACTGACCATATTTGATTAAAGATTGATGATGGGCAGGCAGTGTCATCATAGTGGACACATTACTGCGATCGCCAATCCGCTTGCCCAGCGTGGCGATTATGGGCATTTACCTCCTAATGCGTCTAAACGCATAGTTAATAGGAGAGGCCTACGTCCAGCAGTGGACTATCATAGGCTGATGATGATGAACCCCGGGATGGTCCCGTTGGCGCCAAGTCAGGGTCTGAAGACGAGATTTTGGAGAGATTGGTTGAAATCGGTTTTTATTTTATTTCGCATTCACATCAACTGCCGAAGAAGAAAGTTTGAAGTGCGAGCAGTAACTAGTAAGAAGCGCTTCTGGTGGTTTATAATGGTCCCGTTTTATCCATTTATTGTAAAATACGTCATTTTCACACTTGCATATTTGTTAGAACATGACAGCAACGACGATATATGATTAGACGCGGTACTACCATAACCCTACTTGCTTTTCTTCTTCGCACATTGTATTGCCGTGTGGTGACGGCAGTAAGAATACATTTCCCACCCCTCCCTTCCCGCGGGAGTCGTAAGAGTCGACTAAGGGATAGAAGTGTCACTGACCATTCTTTAATTTGATTGATGATGGGCAGCAGCGTCATCATAGTGGACACATTACTGCGATCGCCAATCCGCTTGCCCAGCGTGGCGATTATGGGCATTTACCTCCTAATGCGTCTAAACGCATAGTTAATAGGAGAGGCCTACGTCCAGCAGTGGACTATCATAGGCTGATGATGATGAACCCCGGGATGGTCCCGTTGGCGCCAAGTCAGGGTCTGAAGACGAGATTTTGGAGAGATTGTTTGAAATCGGTTTTTATTTTATTTCGTGTTAGCATTTAAGATTATTTTAAAAGTAATTTGTCATATTGTATGTAATTTATTGCATTTTGGTTGTTATTTGGATCGAAAACGATTACTGTAGGTACCATTGTTATTGGTCATTGCTCGAGTGACATTGACATATCGGCGGGAGATGTCTACTGGTTGACAGTTTGAGTGGCGCCATTTTGGAGTGCAGTCGTTTTCGCGCGTACTGGTTATTTCAAAGATAACTTTTCCGTTAAGGTCATTCGAACAATGAACCACCATTTACATACAAATGTAATTACGGTTAAGGAGTGAAATAAACCAATGTAATTACGGTTAAGGAGTGAAATAAAAGCTGGACTCAGTGTTATACGGTTTTATTTGTTATTTAACTCAATTCCCGGAGCGTTACAAAGAAGGATTTAACAAATTCAGAAGCAAGGATCACTAATCGCCCACAAGTGCAATGGATGAGGTACCGCGCTCGAGATCTCGTCACCAAAGCGAAATAGATGAAGAGCAGCGTTCAAGATCACCTCCAGGCGATCTTAGTACAATGGATGAAGGGCGGCGCTCAAGACCTCGGTTGCGCAGTGAACGTAGAAGTGGTGGGCCACTTGGACGAAGCACAGAAACCAGAGGACGGCAACTTCGGACACCGGATCGAGGGCAGTTCAGCGGTGGAGACAGGTCAAGGAGCCGAGCGTCTAGGGAGACCGGTCGAGGTAGACAAGCTTCAATTATTTATGAACGTGGGGATTCTCGGAATATACAGAATCGGAGTCGTAGTAGAGTTCGACGTAGGGCATCACCTGGTAGGCTGACGCGAACACGCGATAGAACAATGAATCGCTATACCTTGGCACGTTATAATCGGTCGTCGCGAAGTCATGAACGGTCTTATAGCCGGTCGCCGAGTGAACGTTATAGAGATCGCCGTCAAAACTTTAGATCACGCAGTAAAATTAGACTTTCAGATAATCGAAGTACCGACAGGGATTTGATTACCAAGTTTGCGAATATCATAGAAAGTATGAGTAGGGTTAGTCACAGTAAAACAAAAAAGGAGACTTTTTCAAATAATAATATAATCCCTGAATTTGATCCCTCTTTAAAGAATCAAACTGTTGATAAATGGCTCTTAAAGGTAAATGAGAGTGCAAAATTGTATGATTGGACAGAGAGGCAAACCATTCACTACGCATTACCAAAACTTGTTGGAGTTGCTAAGAAATGGTATGAGGGTTTGCCTTCTCTTTTATTAAGTTGGGACGAGTGGCAAAATAAATTAAAGAGTGCGTTCCCGGCAAATGAAAATTTTGGTCAGATGATGTTAGATATGCTTAACAGGCGGGCAAAGTTTGGTGAATCTTTGGAAACGTATTTTTATGATAAGACTAGTTTAATAAATCGATTAGAGGTAGTAACGGGTAGGAGGGCAGTTGAATGCATTGTACATGGCATAGATGACAGGTCGGTACGAATGGGTGCTGAAGCTGCTCAATTTGATGATTGTGATAGATTATTGGCCTATTTGAGAAAAGTGAACATGCAGAAATCTGACCAATCGAACCTCAAGAAAGGGGGTGGTAATATGAAATCTAACGTGTTTAGGACAAATACTTCTAACAAACCACCAATTAGGTGTTACAACTGTAAGGAGGAGGGTCACCCTGTTTCGAAGTGTCCTAAACCAATAAAAAAATGTAATAAATGTTCAGCGGTTGGTCATACAGATTCTGAATGTTTTCGTCAGGTAAAACATTTAAATAATGAAATGAAAAAATCTGTGATGACCATAAAATCACCGTTGGATAAAAATAGAGGTGACAAATATGTTCAGACTGTGTTGATTAACAATAACCCTATCGAAGCTTTTATTGATATGGGAAGTGAGTTAACGTTGATACGCGAGAGTGCAGCTAAGGATATTTTCAAACAATGGGATACCTCAGAATCTCATCCTATGTTAGGTTTTGGAGGGGCATTAGTAAATTCAATTGGATCATGTATAGCAGAGATTAAAATACAAAATGTAGCATCTACGGTCTCATGTGTGGTGGTACCTGACCTGTTTCTCAAACACCCTGTTCTAATTGGTCAAACATTCACCGAACAGCCTCATGTGAAAATTATAAAAACTAGCGATGAATTATTATTCGAGAACTCAACGGAATCTAATATTAAAGCGAAAGTGGAGCTGAAAGTTAGTGAGGCTATCACTGTACATGAGACTGGACTCATCGACGTGTATTGTGATACGGGTTATGATGGGATGATTTACATAAGTGGAGGTTATCGGGGACAAACAGGTAAAGAATATTTCTTGAGAGAAGGCGTCTATGAGTTAGTTAAAGGGAAAGGCGTTATTATCATAGAACCTGTGTCAAAGCAATTACACTTTGCAATAGATGAATTGATTGTTCGGGCTGAAGTTATTCTCGAATCCTTTGGTATTCATAAAATAAATAAGATTGACAGCAAAAGTGAACCTCTTAAGCCTTTCACTTTAGATGAATTAAATGTTGGGAATATATCCCAAGAAGACAAAATCAGATTGCTGGGAATAGTCAACTCTTATCGGGATTGCTTCGCAAGTTGTTTACAGGAATTAGGGTGTACCGGTATAGAGAAAATGAATATCGACCTAAAAGATAATGAACCGGTTGTATACAGGCCATATCGTATGTCAGTAAATGAAAGGCAGGAAGTTCAGGGAATGGTTGATGAATTAGTAGAGACTGGTATAGTTCGCGAATCAAACTCACCGTACGCGAGTCCTATAATCTTGGTTAGGAAAAAGACGGGGGATAAAAGATTATGCATAGATTATAGGCAACTTAATAAGAAGACTGTCAAACAACATTACCCACTACCTTGTATGGAAGATCAACTGAATCGGCTAGCAGACAATAGGTATTATTCGGCACTGGATCTGGCCAGTGGGTACTACCAGATCGAACTAGCTGAGGATGCTAAACCTAAAAGCGCATTTGTTACTCCAGACGGTCAGTGGGAGTTTAATAGAATGCCGTTTGGCTTAGCAAATGCGCCTGCGGTTTTTCAGCGCGCTGTGAATAAAGCTTTAGGGTCTCTTCGATTCAGTGCCGCAGTTGTGTATATGGACGATATTCTTGTTCCTTCTAAGACAGTCGATGAAGGTTTACAGAAATTGGAAGACATTTTGAAAAATGTGAGAGCTTCTAAATTAACATTAAAGTTAACGAAGTGTAAATTTTTTCAAACCTCAATAGATTTCCTAGGTTTTGAGATATGCGTCAATGGTATTAGGCCAGGAACAAAAAAGATTGAAGCCGTTAACAACTTTCCAGTACCCAAAAACGTACACAATGTTAGGCAGTTCATTGGCTTAGCTAGTTTTTTCCGGAAATTTATAAATAATTTTGCGATCATCGCTAGGCCATTGACAAGTCTTTTAAAGAATAACACGCCTTGGGTTTGGGGAGAAACGCAACAGCAGGCTTTTGACCGATTGAAGGAGCAGCTGGTATCTCGACCTATTTTGGCTCTCTATGACCCTTCCCTTTATACAGAATTGCATACTGATGCAAGTAAGATGGGAGTAGGGGGAATATTATTGCAGAGACAAAAAGGAGGTGATCTGAAACCAGTTGCATATTATAGTCGTCAGACTTCACCAGAAGAGCAACATTTTTCTGCGTATGAACTGGAAACCTTAGCGGTGGTTTCATCTCTAACAAAGTTCAGGACATATCTACTTGGCATGCCTTTTGTGATTGTGACAGACTGTAATTCATTACGGGCGACATTCACTAAAAGGGATATGTTGCCGCGAGTTGCTCGCTGGTGGAGTTTGATACAAGAATTCGATTGTGACATAAAATATAAATCAGGGAAAGGTATGATGCATGTCGATGCTTTGAGCAGAAACCCGGTGTCAGATGATCATGTTAATTTGGATTTTCCCACTGTATTTCAAATAGACGACATTTGGCTTAAAACTGTTCAAATGGATGATAGTGAAGTAAAAAGAATTAAGGATATATTGTCGGATCCGAGTAACAACAATGTAGTTGAAGTTAAGAATAATTATTGTTTGAAAAACAATAACGTGTTTAAGATCACGTCCAATGGACCCAAATGGTTAGTACCCAGAGGTGTGAGATGGCAGATTTTACGAACGTGTCACGATGACATTGGTCATTTCTCGGTCGATAAGACCTTCGAAAAAGTTAGTGAGCATTATTGGTTTCCGAGAATGCGAAAATTTATAAAAAAATATGTTGGTGCCTGCTTAGAATGTGCACTCAGTAAGGCACCTTCGGGAAAAAAATCAGGCTTCCTACACCCAATTCCAAAAATTACTACCCCGTTTCACACACTGCATGCTGACCATTTGGGCCCCTTTAACCCTAGTCGGTCTAAAAATAGGTATTTGTTAGTAATTATAGAAGCGTTTACCAAGTTTATTGTACTTAAAGCAGTAAAAAGCACAAAAGCTACGGTTACCATCAAAATATTAAGAGAATATTTCGGGACATTTGGTTTACCTACTCGACTTATAACCGACAGATATTCTTCATTCACTGGCAAAAAGATAAAAACGTTTTTAAAAGACTTAGGCGTACACCACATAATGAATGCGGTTGCCACTCCACGTGCAAATGGGCAGGTGGAGCGGTACAACCGAACCATACTTGATTCACTTACTGCCATGAACCATGGCCGAAGTGAGGAGTTATGGGATGACAAAGTAATAGACGTACAATGGGGTCTAAATAATACGGTCAATAAAGGGACTGGTAAAACTCCGGCAGAAGTTCTGTTTGGCTTAAAATTAAAAGGGATGACGGAAGGCAAGATAGTAACGGTTTTACATGATGAAGAATTGTTAACGGAGAAAGAGGTTAATCTTGAGAGTATTCGAGCTGACGTTAGTCAACATATTGAAAAGTCTCAGGCAAAACAGAAGGAAAGATTTGATAGGGGTAGGTGTAGTCCGCGTAGTTTTTCTGTTGGTGACCTGGTCAGGGTAGAACGGAATACGCTTTGCCCGGGAAAAAGTAAAAAACTGAAGGCTAAATGTTACGGTCCTTATAGGATTGTAGGAGAGCTGCCAAACGATAGGTATATGGTAGAGGATACGCCACTAACAAAACGAAAAGGTAAAGCTAGTTACAAAGGGGTACATCCTGTAGACAGGATACACCCGTGGCTAAGTTTCAAGGGAGTAGAAAATAGCGATTCTAGTGAAGGTGAAATGGAGAAGGTTGATAGCGACTGAATACAAATGTAGTATTTACTAGTATTATTATGATTATGAAGTCTGATTCACCAATCGCGTTATTACGTAAACGATGATAATGATGGTTAAATTAGTTAGTTATTGGAGGATATTTAGAAAATATACATCAGAAACAAAATGTGGATTGCTTTATAGGGAAAGATATTGGAAGGATTTTTACAGGAAGGATATTGGAAGGATTTTTACAGGAAGGATAATTGGAATGATATTTACTGGAAAGATATTGGAAGATTTTTGATTTTCCTAAAAGGATGGATTAATAAAAAAAAAAAAAGTTATAGATGATTATTTATGTAAAAGTATCACAATGATATGTCGTCTTAATTGATTAATTTACTTTATTTACGGTAATTAGTAGAAATTACTGACATTGATTTAAGGTGAGGTTGAGATTTTGTATTAACTTCAGAACATGTGACTTGTTATTGTTTCACTTTTTAACGATTGATGATTTCACGGCGGCTTGCAACGATAGCAATCATTAACTTAAATTACATTAAATTTTCTTAAGGTTAAATGAAGATATTAACAATTATATTTTCTTTGCTATTATACAAAACTGAACTTGTAGGTATTGTGAGAAATGGTAGCTAACGGTGCTTGCGAGAAAGTAGTTTAATAAATTATCAATAAATTCGTAATTTTAATACTATTATGTTAAAATCTAATTTGAGTTCTCTTTCTCACTTGTCACGAGGACATGACATTTAGTCAGGATGGACGAATTTGTTAGCATTTAAGATTATTTTAAAAGTAATTTGTCATATTGTATGTAATTTATTGCATTTTGGTTGTTATTTGGATCGAAAACGATTACTGTAGGTACCATTGTTATTGGTCATTGCTCGAGTGACATTGACATATCGGCGGGAGATGTCTACTGGTTGACAGTTTGAGTGGCGCCATTTTGGAGTGCAGTCGTTTTCGCGCGTACTGGTTATTTCAAAGATAACTTTTCCGTTAAGGTCATTCGAACAATGAACCACCATTTACATACAAATGTAATTACGGTTAAGGAGTGAAATAAACCAATGTAATTACGGTTAAGGAGTGAAATAAAAGCTGGACTCAGTGTTATACGGTTTTATTTGTTATTTAACTCAATTCCCGGAGCGTTACAAAGAAGGATTTAACATTCGCATTCACATCAACTGCCGAAGAAGAAAGTGCGAGCAGTAACTAGTAAGAAAGCGCTTCTGGTGGTTTATAATGGTCCCGTTTTATCCATTTATTGTAAAATACGTCATTTTCACACTTGCATATTTGTTAGAACATGACAGCAACGACGATATATGATTAGACGCGGTACTACCATAACCCTACTTGCTTTTGTTCTTCGCACATTGTATTGCCGTGTGGTGACGGCAGTAAGAATACATTTCCCACCCCTCCCTTCCCGCGGGAGTCGTAAGAGTCGACTAAGGGATAGAAGTGTCACTGACCATTCTTTAATTTGATTGATGATGGGCAGCAGCGTCATCATAGTGGACACATTACTGCGATCGCCAATCCGCTTGCCCAGCGTGGCAATTATGGGCATTTACCTCCTAATGCGTCTAAACGCATAGTTAATAGGAGAGGCCTACGTCCAACAGTGTACGGAGACAGGCTGATGAGGTGAGGTGAGGACATTGTATTTTCAAGCCGCACGGGCAATTCTTATGGCACATGATGAGAAGATATTACATATAAGTAGATAATAATCTGTAACTAGTTAAAACGAAAAAATAAGCCATCTTCATCAGTTAGGCATAGGCATATGAGAAACCCAAGAGAAAGGACTCCGTGCCTAAAGTATGGAAAATGTGGTTTCAGTTAAATGGGCTGGGATTTCGATATTATGTAGACGTCAGTGCTCTGAACAGAAGTCTCTATGGGTGCTACCATGGTTTCCGAGACCCTGTCAAAGTTATGACTGATTTTACATCTACCCTCCTATGAGTTGAGATTCCAATGAAATAAAAAAATTAAGAGTAAAATAAAAGAAAACAGCGTCAGAGTATCTTATCCATCTGTATACAAGATGAAGTTCTGAATAGGATCTGGCACGAAAAATTCTCAATACAATAGTATCCGAAAATTTGATGAATACAACTTGTGAATAGTTTTTAGGAATGGATTCCAACATTGGTATTAAGATTTAGCTTTAGAATCTTCTAAAAAATGGTCAGTAGAAAATTGTTGACGACAAAAATAATAAATTGCTTTTATTTCACGCAAAGAAAACTTAATTTAACCCGAGTCTAGTTTTCTCAAAGTTGCTCATTAGTTAGGAACCGGTCCACGATGCGGAACGAGCTAGAAACTATTTTGCTTCTGGTTTACGTAAATACCTAATGTTTATATTACAAGAAATTTGCAGAGGTAAAAATAGAAAAAAAAAATGTAACGGCCTGTTTCACTATTTCCGTCCAATTATTATACCAACATAATAATTTCAAAAACTATAATTATAAACGACACATCTTATAAATTCAATTATCATTACAGTCTACTAAACTAAAACTAAAAAAAATACTATTTGAGTTGTTCCACAAACAATATGTAGGCTAAACTAGAATGCCGAAAAGGATTCGGATAGGAGGCAGCTAGCACGTATTGCTTGCCTCTTAGAGTAGGTATGTCCAAAGGTGCGTTGAAGGAGGGGATTTCACACTGCAGCAACGAAATTCACCCATATTTATGCAAATTTCATAGAAAAATTTAAAAAAGGAGTGCTGTGTTACAGCAAAGCCTTCGAAGTAATTTCTCAGCATGCTTTACCATACTAAACCCTATTCTTTGTACTTTATGATTAAATCAAGAAATAAGAAAGTCAAATAAGAAATAAGTATTTTTCATCGATTTCAAATCTTGCGTTATTTTTGGGACACCCTTTACGCCCTTTACCCTCTACGCAGCAAGCACAACTTTGTTTTGCATGCAAAATGATGTTTTAAACTGCTCTATGGTGTCTTAACAACATACCAAAAATGCAGCGATACTACCTGATTTGCGAGTTTAGGGTAAAATGGTGTATGGTTTGACCATAATATTAAGGTGATTTATTAAACATTAGCAACAATAAAGTTGGTCTTTCTACATAATTCTACGCCAAGGCTACTTTACTTAACCTAGTGTGGTATATTTCACTTTCCAAGTTGCAAAGCTACACGGAAACATAAATTATACAGACCATTAATTATTACCAGAGATCCAACAGGCAATCTCAGTCGAGTCTCAGGAATAGGACCAAATGAGACTAATGGAGTTATGAACGGATACACTTACGGAAGAAATTGTGTGGGAAATACCTGTGCATTTTCGCAGATCATTCGAATTACATAAAAGAGCATTAAAAAGTTTAATCCACACATTGTTGCGTGCAAGAAAAGTTGAAAAAATATTGGTTTTGGGATCTATCATCTAGAAAAATAGCGATTACATACCCAACTCAATACATTTGTCTTTAATTCGAACATAATCATTTAATACTTGAACCCTTTATTCTAGTTCCTCGCGTTTCAAATTTTGAAATCATAAATATAACTAAAGTATTTTTGGGAATAAATAGAAAAGTATAATATCCATACTAGTTATAATATTAGAAATGTGAAAGTAACGCTGTCTGTATGTCTGTTACCTTTTCACGTTAAAACCACTGCACCGATTTTGTTGTAATTTTCTATGAAGATGTATTCACACCCGTGAAAGTAGTTTACGTATGTAGGATTTTCATCGCGAAAATCGTCGGTATGTGTGTACAGACGAAGTCGCGGGTACTAGCTAGTTAATTAACCATAAAACGCCTTGGTGTAGTACCCTTTGTGTTTCAAATGTAAGATCATTATTATTTTACTACGTTGATATTGGTTCGGAAAGGCAAGTGTTCAGACTAAAGTGTTGAAAGTGCAATTACTCAGACGTCCTTGTAACCGAGTGTCCTGACCGTCGACTTGCAATATCCGGAGCAAGCGGCCACTGCAAGTTGATGCAGAATATAACTAGGTATCTGACTCTTCTATTCTTAACAGAAGTGTTCAAAACGCATTTTTTTAGAAGTCCTTGTTCTGGTCGTCGATTTTCAATATCCTATATCATTTTAGTATAAGTATTAATTGATATTTTTTGTGACTTTCACAAAGTTGATTACATATAGCATTTCCGTTGGTATTTTGTTTTCTCTTGTCATGGACCCGCTATTCTTATTAAAGGTTGAGCTTGAGTATGAGCTCGCGTGCCGCGGAATTGTTCTAAAGGCAACAACTGTACCAGTAATGAAGAAGTTGTTAAAGGAGTTGATGCAGTCTAGTTTGGAGCTTAGGGACCCAAAAATAAAACCATGGTATCTGATTTTTCTATTCGTATCAAAAGTGTTGAAAGTGCAATTCCTCAGGAGTCCCTTATGATAACGACTGTTTTTGTTCTGGTCGTTGATTTGTAATATCCGGAGCATGCGGTCACGGCAACATTATGCCAAATAACACTAGGTACCTATTACCTATCGAATTCGTCCATATACAACGTGTATCACCATTCACTGAAAACCACAGACACCCCAACAAAATTTTATTATGTATTGTAGTATAGATAATCTGGTCTCACATCAGTGTATTTTATGAAATAAATTGTTTGCATTTTTCATAAAATTACCTATCTGACTCTTTTATTCTTAACGAAAGTGTTGAAAGTGCAATTCCTCAAAAGTCCTTGTTTTGGTCGTCGATTTGCAATTATTCGGAGCAAGCGGCCACTGCAACTTGATGCCGAGTATAACTAGGTATCTGACTCTTCTGTTCTTAAAAAAAGTGCTCAAAACGCATTTCTTCAAAAGTCCTTGTTCTGATCGTCGATTTGCAATATCGGAGCGAGCGATCACTGCACCATGCCAAATAACACTAAGTACCTATCTGACTCTTTTATTCTTAACGAAAGTATTGAAAGTGCGATTACTCAGAAGTCCTTGTTTTGGTCGTCGATTTGCAATTTATTCGGAGCAAGCGGTCACTGCATTTTGATGCCGAGTAGAACTGGGTACCTGGCTTTTTTTATTCTTAACAAAAGTGTTGAAATTACAATTCCTCTGGAGTCCTTGTAACAGACTGTTCTTGCTATGGTTGTCGATTTGCAACATCCCGAGCAAGAGGTTACTGCAACTTATTGCCGAGTAGCAGTAATTATCAGACTCTTCTACTCTTAATATAAAAAAAAACATACAGTCGAATCGAGAACCTCCTCTTTTTTTTGAAGTCGGTTAAAAAGTGTTGAAAGTGCAATTACTCAGACGTCTTTACAACAAATTATTCTGGTTGTTGACTTGTATCCGGAGTACATAGGTAAGTGATGCACATACGAGTAAACTAGGTATCTGATACGAAACTAGATTATAAAGAGATTATAGTCTTTTAGTCGTTGACTCGCATTATGCGGGGTAAGAATTGAAGATCGAGAAACGTTAAAGATGTTAATATAATTTAGTATCGACAAGCATTGCCGGATTTTTTAATAGTTATTTGTTATACAAGGGTGCAAAGTTGTATTTTACCCGCGAATATAAAATTAAAACACGAGCAAGCGAAAGGATTCTATAGTTGAACCACGAGCGAAGCGAGCGGTTCTAAAATAGAATCCTGAGCGCAGCGAGTGTTTTAACATACGAGAAGTAAAAATACATTTGCACCCGTGTGTAACACAAAACTTTTCCCCTCACTATAGCGAGGAAACTCAAAAAAGGTAATTATTTGTTCACATTACAATCATCATCGGGTTAGTGATAGTAATTTTCCAAATGCATCATGTATTTAATGCAAGATTTTGTCGCAGTAAACTTACCACGAAAAAGTAAACGCAGCACGATTTTAATACATTCCTGTAGTTGCACACCAACGCCAATGCATTATTAAATCATTCTCATTCATTATTTTTACAAAATTATAACAGAACACCCTGAAAGTTGTTTAGTTTACTATTTTTATGCGTGTTCGAGTCGGTAAATAAAGATTATAACCTATAATATTCTTTGACAATGTTGATGTTGACATTTTCTGCGTTTTGTGATTGCATCTAGTCATCTTATCATCATTCAGTAAAACAATTGTTACTTATGGCATTTTAGGATTTATATGTTAACATCATATTATATAAAGGTTTGTATTTTATACTAAATTCTCAAACAAATTATTTAATTATCATTAATATGGAACAATTTCCATGAGCATTTTACGTTTTGTTATTCCAAAACCAAGGTCATTACTTTGCCACGTGAATAATATGCGTTTTTACACGTTCGTATTAAAGGATAAACGAGCACTTTACGAGCTAGTGAGGGGAAAAATATATTTTAATAAGTGTTAAGTGCAATAAGAATTTTATTACATACTCGTATAACCGTATTTAGGTACCCAGTATACAAACAGGTGCTCTTAGTCAGTTATTATTAAGAAAGTCTGAAAACTCTCACGAGAATTCTCTAAGCGAGTCGAAAACTTCCGCTAGGGAAATGTAAAATTATCAAAACTTTACTTTTGAAGTTTCTTAACTTCTAAAATTATATATTATGTTAGTGCAATACAGAAGAAGCACTTCCCCTTTCTTTAATTTTATTAATGAGTAATTGAATATTCGTAGAGGATGCTAAATCGTGAACCGTGAACCGTGTAACTAACAGTCTTTGTCGCACTAATAAGAAATAAATCTACGATAGGCTACTGAGCGTCAGCGATTGGCAGCTTGGCTACGAACCCGGTTGGCTTAGATGATCCTGCTTTTACCGTTTATTTATCATTTTGTACCACTTTCACATTTTTATACTTGTTAGAACGTTACAACCACTACACACTAGAATGAACACGGGACCATCATAAGTCTAAGGCCTGAGTAGACTCTCAAGGGGGGCGTCCATGTTTTGTTTTTTATTTTATTTGAAATTGGCACTGAAGAGTGAGTTCGCACAGAAGGTGGCTATTCAGTATTCACCCTTGACTTGAAGGTTGACGGGGTATATGATCTCGGAAATATAGACGCCGGCAGGGAATTTCACTCCTTGGCAGTACGCAGAATAAAAGAAGACGCAAAGAGCTTCGTGCGAATAAATGCAACAGATGCAAACGTACGCGTGTGACGTGAGTGTACGCCGTCCAAATCCCTTGGACGCTTTACGCGCCGCTTTACGCCCGCCGAACGCGCCGCTCAACGCTCGCCACTCAAGCCTTACGCCGCGGCCATGACATCGGTCTAAGGCGACTGGCTTAGCGGAAAACGTATGGTGCTCCCTCTCGTACCCATATCGGCATCCCGCTCCAACTCATGGATTCGCTCGCCGCTGGTCGCTTTAGACCAATGTCGTGGCCGGGGTATTATGCCGCGGCCACGACATTGTTCTAAGGCGACCGGCTTAACGGAAAACCATACGCGCGAGAGGGACTACCCATATCGGCATCCCGCTCCAACTCATGCATTCGCTCGCCGCTAGTCGCCTTATGCCGCCTCTACACGTCTGCGGATGAGTCCGCGCACATCGGCGTATGCATCCGCAGACGAATCTCGTCAACCGTCCACACGTCTGTCGTGGTTCACACTCGACAGACGCTACTCGCTAAAAATGAACGTCGAAGCTGTAGCAGCCGCTGCTATTTATTTGTAAATAGACATTAAAAATCCAAATAATTGAGCATTGTACATTATGAATATTTAAAATAAATCATTCACTTCATCAGCCTATGAAAGTCCACTGCTGGACGTAGGCCTCTCCTATTACCTATGCGTATAGACGCATTAAGAGGTAAATGCCCATAATCGCCACGCTGGGCAAGCGGATTGGCGATCGCAGTAATGTGTCTACTATGATGACGCTGCTGCCCATCATCAATCTTTAATCAATGGAATTATGGTCAGTGACACTTCAATCCCTTAGTCGACTCTTACGACACCCGCAGGAGGAGATGGGGTGGTGACAAATGTATTCTTGCTGCCGTCACCACACGGCGTAAATAAATCATTCATTTCATTGTAAATATGTGTATATTATTAATTGACGTACGTTTGTAAGTTCATTAAAAGTAACACAGAAAATAAATGTCGATCTAAAAGTTGATTGGCCCACATATCACATACTATTGTTAAATTACTATGGAGTTTTGATATTTTAGAATTATAACTAACGTGAGACTCAAACATATTTAAATATTTATCACACGGGTTACTCACGTAATTTAAGTCGATAATTGCTACTTACATAATTACATATACTTAAAATATATATAAAATACGTAAATATATATTTTAAATTACGTGAGTAACCCGTGTGATAAATATTTAAATAAGTTTTTATATTACTATCCGAAAGTTCTATTCTTCGAATAAAATTTGGTAAAATCTAGCTGTAACCATTTTTACGGTTTAAATTACGCAGGTTAATGCCTACGTACTGTCAAGGCTGCGGCCTGGACTTGAAGTAGGTACTTATGTACGTAATTACTAAAACTAAGTATTTATTTTTAGTATTTACTGTCAATTAAGAAATAAATACAGTATAATATTTTATACTTACAAGATTTTTATTTTTATGTAATTTATTCTTTGGGTTCCACAGTAAATTTTCTGATATTGATACAGTTCTATGAACTTAAAACTTTCTTCAGGATTCATATTTGCCATTTTTACGTAACGATTTTATCAACTTAAACGACGAATTTGCACACATGCATATGCATCGGTAGACGGCGGCCGACTGACGGCGCGTCGGACGTGTGGTCGCGATGCCGGACGCTCGCCCTTGAGCCCTTTGAAAGGGTCACAAAACCGACAACAAAACGATCTGTGGCGCGGACGTCAAATACCTACCGCAGATGACCAAATCACCCCCTCTACACGTCCGCGGATGCATCCGGCGATGGCGTCCGCGGACTCATCCGCAGACGTGTAGAGGTGGTATTAGACCAATGTCGTGGCCGGGCCGTTATACTAACCTTACGACTTTGATTGAAACTTTACATTTACTTGGTTATATTCTTCAGTAGTCAGATTGCTCTAATACGGGCATAATCAATTCCTTGGGGCGATCAGTTTATATTATGGTTCGTCTTTTAACTAGAAATACTGGACGAGTGCCAATATTAATAAGGATGTCACCACGTATTTACCTGATATATACCTGGTCAATATACTTGGTATCGGGTTTGAAGTACAGGTCGATACGAGGTTTCTAGGTCACAAGGTATCCAAGACGGTGACCCGTTTGTTAAATTATTTCTTACTATCCGATATCTTCGTAAACAACGTCCTTCGTTAAAGCATTGGTATTATATTTTCATAATTTATCAAGAAATAGCTTCGTAGCTTTTTTACTTAAGGAATTTTAAGTATTTTGGTTATAAATATTTCAAAAGTACCTAATCGAATGATATATAAACAGAAGTTTTTATTATTATATTCAATTTTTAAATGTATGATTAAACGTCGAGTCCAGCCGCATCGGAGGCATGCTTTGTTTTTTTATATTTATGTTACTCGATATCTCCGAGGATTGTGAATCGATTTTCACATTTTTTATATAGTACATGGGTACCCCTGACATGGTCCCGTTGGCACCAAATCGGGGTATGATGATATAATCTTGGAGAAATCGGTTACAGTCGGTTTTTGTTTATTCTATTTGGTGATTATAATACGTCAGAACTGATGAAGTCTAACCAGGGCCGTCAAAGTCAGCAAGGAAACTCAATAAACACATTCACATCTAAAATGTTTATAATATAAGGCACTGGTTCCATCGAATGATAGCTCGGTTATAATAACGTCCAAAAAAATATGAGCAGATGTGATATACTAAAAAGTATATTAGCAACCAAGCGAGAGTATATCATCCAAAGAAATACAATAAAAAAGCTCCACATATTTCTCCGAACGAACAAAACAAACCGAAGATTGTCTCCCTTGTTCCTAAATAGAAGTAAAAGAACCCAGTGGAAATAGATATCATCAAAGGAATCGAATATATCAGCTAAACGATGTGAAACATTGGAAAAATAGCCTCAGCAAAGATGATATGTCGCCTCATAAACTGGAGAAGGCACGTACCATGGAAACTCGCTTTGAAAACTTTTGTTACGTGAAGAATTTATTGTAAGGTAAGTTGAGGTATTTTTAACGGACTTCAAAAAAGGAGGTATGTAATGTTACTCGATATCTCCGAGAATCGTGAACCGATTTGATTTTTTTTTGTAATCGAACGTATAACCCCGAAACGATCCCGTTGGCACCAAGTTGGGGTCTGCTGATGGGATCTTGGAAAAATCGAGAGATCTCTTCAAATGTTATAGGTATTTAGGTATGGCGCTTTTGGTAATTTTCATTCAATTACAAGAATTTGCATTCAGAAAGTAGAATTTTGATGATAGGAAACCAATGATGGAAACAAATCGGGGATCTTGGAGAAATCGGTTGAAGTCGGTTTTTAAAATTTTTAATTTGGTGATTATTTTATGTGACGAAGGTAGACAACCGAGAGCCCACCTGCAGTGTTATTCACTAAGGAAACCGCCTTGCTTACAGCGCTGTGTCAGCGCTGCGGCAGCGTCGAGCCTAAAAATGGTATTCACTAATGCACTTTAAACGACACTAGCGCTCGGCGACGAATGCGGCGTGAGCTGGAACTACACTGCGTTACCGCCTACAGTTCCACGACGAGCTGTCCTACGTTAGTGAATACCGTTTTTCACAGCGCTGCGCTCTACGTCGAAGTGAAGGCTGTCTCGTCGTCGAGCTCGTTGACGAACGCAGCGTCGAATGTGTGAATAAGAGAATAGCATAGCTGATGAAAAGCAGTAACTGAGGCCCATGGACATAGTGATAAAAAATCGTCTATGCACTGCCTACCCTGAGGACTTATGAAACGGTTTTTTGAATGGGCACGACAAAATGCTACCAGAAGACGCTGTGCCAGAAGGACGACTTTCTGTCTTTTCCCATTCACCGTTTCATCTTACCCCATCTAACCTAATAGGTGTCAAAGAATTATTAGCGCTTTTACACCTTGTTACGTTGTTATACAGCGTGTGTATTTCATATGGGTATTATAATTTACCCGGTATTTGATTAAAGAAATCGAAAGGTATAATAGTTTATTTAATACAAATAATTTATTCGTAGCAAATATAACAAGCATGACAGGACAAGACAAAACAGACAGATTCAGCACTTAATATTATACCACGAAATATATGTTAAATAGTGCAATGATTTTTTACATACACTCTGAGTACTGCGATCTCCAACGCCTAGCGTCGATTATGGGCATGTATCTCCTAATACGTCCATACGCCAACCTCGTAAAGACATTTTATTGAAGAAAGCAGTGTCTTAGGAAATTTTAAAATTATGTTATGACTGACATAATAATTTGTATTTTTGTTGATTTTAATTTTTTAATTTTTATTTCAAATAGTGATGTTATTTCAATATTATTTTGTTTCTTGTGTAATCTGTTCTTAGTATTTTTGGTGTGTCTTTGACATTAAATGATCTGAATCTACGCTTAGTTAATAAAAAAGGCCTTTCTCCAGCAGTGGACTGATTATTAGGCTGATAATCTGATGTGTGTGACGTGGTCCTCTGCTCTCCGAGCACAGTTCTCAATTTCAATGGTAATAACGCAGAGTAGATAAATGCAAACGTATGAATCCACCGTGACGCTCCATACATCAGCCGGCAGAACACACTTAATCCACACCCCTAAGCACACGAGAGATGACGTCATACGTCATGCCACGTAAAGTAGAGATGAAGTGAGAAATTGATTGCAATCGCTGAACTATTACAATTATAATACCCTGATATGTCACTCAGAGAAGACCGTAAAACACATGCTGGGGCCTACATCTCAAAAGCTTGTAACTTGAAAAAGAGACTTCCACTTATATTACAAGCTACAAACTTTTAAGAAACCAGCCCCTGGTACCTCATACACGTGAGTAAAAGCGCTACTGCTCTGAAATAGGATATCTTATCCCTTATTGGATAGATATTGAGTACTTACTTTATTCAAAGGATGGACTTGGACAATACACTTGTGATACTGTTACAGTTGTCCATAGACTACACTCGCTATTAATAAAACACCAGGCAGTGGGTTTACTTGTTTCCTACACCGTAAAAAATGTCTAAGATTATATCACGCGTGGGATCATCTGCTCTCTGAACACAGTTCTCAATTTCAATGGTAATAATGCAGAGCAGATAAATGCAAACGTATGAATCCACCGCGGCGCTCCATACATCAGCCGGCAGAGCACACTAAACTTAATCCACACCCCTAAGCACACGAGAGATGACGTCATACGTCATGCCACGTAAAGCAGAGATGAAGTGAAAAATTTATTGCGAGATAGATTTTCCATCTTTTATTAACTATATGAATAAAAAACCGGCCAAGTACGAGTCGGACTCGCGCGCAAAGGGTTCCGTACCATTATCAATTTATTATTTAAAAAATACAGTTAAATCAACCTACCTCAAAAAATATAGGAGATAATTTAATCAAACCAAAAATCGTTGATAGAGTTTATTAATGTGCATAACATATATTTTTTTCAGAATTTTATATCGCGTAGTTTAAAAAATAGAGGGGGGGGGACACATTTTTCAGACTTTGAGAGCTGATATCTCGAAAACGATTTGCTTAAATAAAAATGTGATGTATAAACCTTCACATCATTTTCAAAGACCTTTCTATTAATACCCCACACGCTTATGTACAACTAAAAAAAAATTCTATCCCTTAGTTACATGTATGGAGGGCCCCCACCCCAATGGTTTTTTTTACAATTTAGTATCATAATCCTGTAGCGGTTCATACAACACATATCCTTACCAAATTTCGTTACTGTAGCATTTATAGTTTCCGAGTAAATCGGCTGTGACAGACGGACAGACGGACAGACGGACAGACGGACATGACGAATCTATAAGGGTTCCGTTTTTGCCATTTTGGCTACGGAACCCTAAAAAGGGATGGATAGTTTATCTCGCGGCGACATACTGTCGCACTAATCATGTGCTAAGCCTCCAGGCAGTGTGTTTACTTGTTTGCCAGCTGCACCATAAAAAGTGTCAAAAATCAAATCACGCGTGGGATCCTCTGCTCTCCGAACACAGTTCTCAATTTCAATGATAAAAACGCAGAGCAGATAAATGCAAACGTATGAATCCACCGCGACGCTCCATACATCAGCCGGCAGAGGACACTTAATCCACACCCCTAAGCACACGAGAGATGACGTCATACGTCATGCCACGTAAAGCAGAGATGGAGTGAGGAATTTATTGCAATCAGAAAACTATTAAAATGACCGTGCTTTTGATGTCCAATGCAAAATTACATTCTTGTATGGTAATTATTATAGCGACCCGCAAAAATAAGGATTATCCATTTTAACTATAGGGCCCATTCCAATGTCGTAGATATTATGCTTAGATAAAATAAAAAAATATTTTGTTCGACAATAAGGTATATTATCTATGGAAAGACCTATTTCGGCGATCAATCGGCCCCATACAAAAAAATCTTTGTTCTAATTATGAGCAGTATAAAATACCGAATGCGGCTTTAATCGGATCACTGGTACTTTCGTTACAGCCTGTATTTTTTATAATCTCATTTTCTGAAATGGTTATGTCTGTATTAGGAAACAATTTTAGTCCGCAGTTGCAAACGTTCTAATGAAGTAATTATTAGTTATTTTCATAAAGTGCGTGGTGGGGAACTTTTCCGTCGGGAACCAACCAACCACTATTTTTATAACTAATTCAATTCTTTGTTTGGTTTTAGAATGATTGAATTTTGCTAGGATTTTATCAGTAACTGAAACTGGGTTATAATAATATCACAAATTCAGTGCGAATCAACAGGAAAGTTCCATAAATAACCCAACACAAAACTGATATCTACAAGCATCGCTATCATTAAATGCATAAACGGATATAATGATTCAGTACCAGGAAACTGATATCCGAAATGCATTATTGTTATTATAATAACATAAAGTTTACAATATTATCACATGACACATCATCAGCCTATGTTATAGTCCACTGCTGGCCTCGCCTATTAACTATGCGTATAGACGCATTAGGAGGTAAATGCCCATAATCGCCACGTTGGGTAACCGGATTGGCGATCGCAGTAATGTGTCCACCATGATGACGCTACTGCCCATCATCAATCTTTTTCAAAAAACGGTCAGTGACACTTAAATCCCTTTGTCGACTCTTACGACACTCCCGTGGGACAAGTAGGTTGGTGACAAATGTATTCTTACTGCTGTTACCACCTCACCTTTATTATTTTCTTGTTATTTTGTACATCAGACAGGCAGTTGAAACCGCTTATAGTTGCCGGCATTGATTTAGAATATATAAGTGGATCCCCAAACAGCTCAAAAAAATGGCCCCAAAAAATGGGCTGCAGAAGTAAATATTGCGGTCCTTTTGTTCCGCTATACAGTTCTGACAGTTGACATTGGGTCACCTTACGGTAAACCATCATTATTCCTTAAACATAAAAAGTTTGTACTATTTTGCGGTGTTGTTCGCAAATTTGACACTTATTGCTCACTTCACAAAGTTTTTTATTCTTTGAGTTTTTTTTTTATTATAGTTTATTGTAAGTGAGCGTTATTAGCTTCAACTGAAACATGATAGAAATGACTTTTAGTGCCACTTTTCTTGGTTTTTTTGTTTGGCTCTGTGCGTCCATTTATTATTTAATGTCATTGGTTGCCGGTAGGTATCCAACTTATCTCCATTTAATTATTTTTTTCCAGTAATATATTTAATTTGTCTGGGCCAACTGGCTAGAAATAGCCCAGTCCAGAGAGAACTGGCTATCTTTGGAGGAGGCCTGTATTTGCAGAGGGGTTCTTGCATAAATTTAACTTAAAAATATATATATTATATAGGATTAAAGTAAATGTTTGTTGTTATGTACCTATATTTATTTTTTTGAATAACTAGTAACTACTTACCTGTAAATTGTAATTGCAAGAAATAAAAGGCTTTTTTTAAAGGTCTTTTTAATTTGTCTAGTCGGTTCTTAAACTGGTTGATCTACGACATCTACTGATAGTTTGTTCCATGTTTCATGTAAACGGCTACAGGTATTAACTTATATCAGTGGACTCCCAGACAATATTAGGTACTATTGAAAACAAAGTTAATGATTTACCTGCCTATTAATCAACCCATATCTACTCAAGATAACAAGCATAAACACATTTAGAAACTTCCGGAAGACGTGTTTTGAAACCCATATCTCTAATAGCTGTAACAAATGACTGTCAGAGTAATTACCAACTCCGACATTAATTATTTACTTTGATATGATCGTTTGGTGGAACATCTTAGATATAGATAGTTCACTCAAAGGACTCTAATGAATTTTTTATTATCTAAGACATTATGCTCAGTGCAATAATTCATTAGCCATTGAAGTCAGCCTCCGTAGCCTAATAGTTGTTAGTGACCTTGCCTACAAAGCGGGAGGTTCCGGGTTTCAATCCCGGCGAGGGCATTATTTGTGTATTTGTTTATCACAAATATTTGTCCCTTGGTCATATCCGTCTATGTATTTAAGTATCTATATGTATCTATCTATTATATCGTCGTTTGGTACCTACATCACAAGCCTTAATTGAGCTTACCGTGGGACTAGGCCGAGTTGTGTGAGATGTTTCAAGATATTTATTTATTTCTTTATTTATCTAAATTTGAACGTAGTGTACCATAACCACTGGATGAAAATGGATATTGATGTAAACTTTCAATTCCAGCCTTTGTACCTAGTTATAGTTTACCGGAATATTTCTCTAAATATAAAACTCCTTTTCTGAAAATAAGGAGGTGGTTTTTAACTCGATTGAATTTACTACAAAGCTGTGCGTCCCAAGTTTGAAACTCAGTGAGGGCATCTCTTTATCCTGTTAATCACAAAAACGTGTTTCTTAGTCGTGGCTGTTTCGATGTATCGTCGGGTCCTAGCCTTAACTCGACCTTTAATTGGCCTTGTAAGACTAGATTGATTTCTGTAAAAAAGCTACACGATATTTATTTATAATATAAGAAAAATAAAAAGTGAAAAAATCAACCTGTAAATCAGGTTTACAGATCCCTCTATGATCTCACACTACCATAAATAGGAGGCCTATCGCAAACTTCCAAAATCGCAAATTTTGAGCATTTGTCCTTGTCACTGCAAAGAAGGCGTAATTGAATTGACAGAGACAGTTGCCCAAAATTTACGTTCGCGGTAAGCCTATAGCTGGTTGATGTTGAACCATCGAGTCATACGTGTGATGACGTCACGTCTTCTCATATGCGCGAACGTGCTCGATGTAAATAATAAAGGCGTTTTGACGTTCCTTCCTGAGCCATAAAAGATTCAAAACGCTTTGTGCTCGGGTCGCGAAATGAATCATTAAAGGGAAGTTTACAAAATATCTGCAAGTTTTATACCAATTTAAAGCGAGGTATTTATGGGATTTGAATATTGATTTTCCACCTCCATAATTTATTTCCTGTCATTAGGTTTTTTTATGTGATGAAGGTAGACAACTGAGCTCTCAGCCCACCTGATGGAAAGCAGGAATTTAAACCCATGGACATAGTGACCAAAAAATCGCCTATGCACTGCCTAGTGCCTACCCTGAGGACTTAGATGAGCTGCCTTTATCTATGCCAGTAATTACACCGGCTATCTTACCCCCAAACCGAAACACAGCAGAGCAAAAATCAGAGGCAGGGTAAGACGGTGGCAGCTATCCGGGTGGACCCTGCACGAGATCCTACCAGGTATTTTGGTTTAAATCATTCGTAATAATTGTTTGGAGACCAAGGGAGGGGGGGGGGGAGGGGGCTACCACGATCTACTAATGCGATTCAGTTTACAACATAATCTGAATCGCGATGCGTCAGTTCCAAAGAATAACTTACAAAACTGACAGCAGAACCTAAACTGAATCGCATTAAGGGATCGTGGTTGCCTGTACTGCACCTGAAAGTTTTATAGAAGCAGGTGTATTTTTGTTTTGTCATTTCTGTTACCTCGTCGTTCTTAAGTTGATCCTGTGTTCAGTTAGGAAAAATTTAAGACCCTTGTTTGTATCAGCGTATGGGACTAAAAGCTGTAAGAGGTCTGGCTGTTTCTGTCAGATATTATCTTAGATATCTCAGAATATACAGTTCGCCTATATTTTATGACAGTAATATCCTTTTGTGCATTAAAGTGATTTACAATTTTTTATTGCGTAGTATGAAGATCGCCGGGAGACGCTGGATGCATGTCGCATCAAACCAGTGTAATATTGGTGGTCCAAAGGCAGTGGACGTCTTGTGGCTCAAATGATGATGATGATGATGAATTACTTACTGCGCTGGCTCAGCAACCCGAAGTGGATTTTGGTCTCCGACACTAAGCTCCGCCAGTCCTCCCTATTCTGCGCAGCTTGCCGCCAATCGAAATCGGCTTCTCGAAGCTGACACATATCTTTTTGGACTTCGTCGATCCATCGGTATCTAGGGCGCCCTACCGGACGCCGTCCACTGGGACGACTCAGGTGGACCTTTTTGGTGGCTTGGTGATCTCCCATCCTCTCAAGATGATGAATTACGATTTACTTATTTCTATTAATGAACAACTGATTACAGTGTAAAGTACTAATGCGAAATAAATTTCAACATATTTCAGATGCCTAACTTTTTATTCGCAGATTCAGGAATGTGTTTCAGGATTTATTACAAAAAGAGTCAAAAAACTTGCAACCACCGAGCGTTTTTGTCCAAAGTGAACGCTCTGACACCTTCTATGTATTGTATTGTATCACCACGTTTTGCATTAAAAGCATTCACAGTTTAGCAGATTTATGCTCCACGCGTTTGAAATAGTGACAGAGGTAGTTTTGGATTTGTATTGTAGTTTATGCGCTCTGATATTTATTATGCTTCGTGCGAGTAATTTGTTGATTTTGCTGACTTTAATCGCTGTATGTCCGGTGAGTAAATTATCATAATTTGCTTGGTTTGTGAGTTTAATGAAGAAATTATTGATAGAGGATGAGTACGGGACGAAAATATAGGACGTGTTGGTAGATCAGAACGTTTATTTTTATTTTGATTCACGATATAATACGTATATTGTGGACGTCCATGTAAATAATATACTAACGCATAAGTACATGGTTTTGATCCCCAAAACATTTTCATCCCATTCGGGGTTGAGGCCCGTGGGGTTTCAATGTTATTCAGGTTCACAAAGAACTCCACCGGTGACCGAGGAGCTGCCAGGTCCCTGGCGCAACGAATTAGTATTGCAATACAGCGGGGAAATGCTGCCAGCATTCTTGGGACGATGACAAAGGGGTCTCATTATTTAGATGTATTTGGTGTTATTTATAGGGTTTTTTAAATAATTATTATGTTTATTTACTAAATTACGTTTCAAATAAACTAATTTCTTTAGATAAGATGAGTAACTAGGTCATCACTTCATCAGCCTACCTTTAAATAGACTTTTAAGAGAATAGAGATTTTTAGATTTTTAGAGAATTCCCAGCTTAGTAGGCTAGGTCACTACCAACTCAAAATGTTTGTTATGTTCAATAAATTGGAAGAGATCGCTCTTTAGTGATAAGATCAGGGTGCTTAGACAAGTTGCCAATCGCTAACGCTTAATCGTCAATCGTAAACGAAAGGCGTGTAACTGTCTTTGTCGCACTAACATGGAGGAGTGACAGAGATTGAAAACTACGATACGCCACTAAGCGTTAGCGATTGGCACCTTGGCTAAGCATTCTGTTACCTCTACCTTTAAGATTGTACTCTTTTATTGTGTTTTTTATACGAGGTGTACAATAAAGAGTATTGTAGATTGTGTTTTCATTTTAATTTCCCGTAAATTAATAAGTCTATTATTATTTGTTTTGACCTTATACGAGTACATAAGTTCATTAAATTCACTACCGCCTGTTCAGAATCAAACCGCAGCTCAGACAGCAAAGATGGGCACGAAGATAGCTTGGAACTCTGCCCATGTTTACCTCCAAGCTGACGTCTAAGCAGCCATATTGAAATGAGAAATGACTAAATAATCCTTATTTTTGTGAAGTATAGTACATACAGCAAAATGCAACTAGGATGTCAGTGTACTTAATATAATAAGATTGCCCTGCCGTAGGTATGCGAGCGGCTTTGTGTAAAACGTTAAAAAATGTCACGTGTTGACGGTAGTAAAATACATTTGTAACCGCTCGAATTATTTTTCAATATGGGTGTCATAAGATGGTGACAAATGTATTCTTACTGCCGTCACGACACAGCCTCGACTAAGGGATTGAAGTGTCACTAACCATCCTTTGATAAAACATTGATGATGGGCAACAGCGTCATCAACGTCATAGTGGACACATTACTGCGATCGCCAAACCGCTTGCCCAGCGTGGCGATTATGGGCATTTACCTCTTAATGCGTCTATACGCATAGTTAATAACAGAGGCCTACGTCCAGAAGTATACAATCATAGGCTGGTGATGTGTCAAAGAATCGACTACGGGATTTAAGTGTCATTGATCATACATTTATTGGAGACAATGATCATCAGCATCATAAAGCAGTGGACTCAAATAGGCTGACTTTGTGTGATTCAGCCATTATTGTCTGTTTTTTGTAAATAATGCGAAAAAAAACACTATAAGTATGTATACACATATAAACTCACGGAGGCTCGTTTTCTCTATATTTATATTGTAATAAATAATTGACCACTAAACTATACTCAAGATGCTTGGCCAAGTTGTCAATCGCTAACGCTTAGTAGCGCGTCGTAGTTTTCCCTATCTGTCACTCTTTCTTATTAGTGCGACAAAAACAGTTAGCTGCCTTTAGTTTCCGATTGACAATTAAGCGTTAGCGATTGGCAACTCGTCTCAGCACCCAGGATATTATATGTAAATATGTTATCATTATTTATACATATCAGGCGATATATATGCTAGCTTGCCTCGCATTCAATAAAAAAAATGTAAGTATTATCACAATAAGCAAATCCGATTACGAAATCGTACCTGACAGTAGTACTCTAAAAGGATACGTGTTGTTTTGGATGCCTATGTATTTCTCGCCCGTCAATACGATAATCCGAACAAAAACGTAGAGTTACACAAAGCACTTATCAAAAAACACCGCAACGTAGGAGGACCGATGTACAATACCTACAATTCCTACAAGAAGTACCGACCGATGATGATGACCTGGAAAACATAGCTGAAATCCATCGGATGCGGGCTGCCCACGGTCGGTCCTTATGACATGCTATGTCCAGCAGAGGATATCTATCGGCTGAAAATGATGACGACAATGAAAAATATACTTGTTTCATTACTCACATGACCTAACAATATAATGAAATTATTTTAAAGTTCCGTAACCAAAATAACGAAAACATCCCCTTTTATTTCTTTTCTATACAACTGTACCCATACCATGAGTTGGAAAGTAGGTAAAGAATACGTTAGGTTTGGGTCAAAATTATTTTCGTTGTCTTGTTTCATACCACTTTGTCACGCTTTTAGTTGCTGTCTCGACTCAGTATTAAAAAAAATCCGATGCACTTGTATTTTTTTTCACGCCAGATTTTAATCCATACATCAGAAATTGAAAACAAAACATCATCTCATACAAAAATCACCATTGCGTCACGTTTTTTAGGGACACAAATTAAGACAACGAAAAGAATTTTGACCCTTTTACTCGATAGGTGCCTAATGCACTTGACATATTTGGAGCGCAATCCTGCTTTCCGTATCGAGTAAAACCGAACGGTACTATTACCTATTTAAAAAGTCATGGTACGACTACTGGTTGACTCACATCTTCTCGGCGCCTTTAAACACTTCCCAAAATAAAAGAAAACCAAAATATCCATACATTAGGGAGCCAAGTGGCGTGACTTGGAGTATTCCGTCACGGCGGCGACCCGCAGACTTATGGCCCTCCGAGTTGGCTGCGATTTTAGAAGTAACAATTCACGCCAAGTCCGAGTATATTGCGAGGGGCAAGCCATAAGCGATCAGTGAGAAGTTGTTGGCCGTGTGGTGACGGCAGTAAGAATACATTTGTCACAACCCCAACTCCTCCTGCGGGTGTCGTAAGAGTCGACTAAGGGATTGAAGTGTCACTGACCATTATTTGATAAAAAAAATGACGATGGGCAGCAGCGTCATCATACTGGACACATTACTGCGATCGTCAACCCGCTTGCCCAGCGTGGCGATTATGGGCATTTACCTCCTAATGCATCTATACGCATAGTTAATAGGAGAGGCCTACGTCCAGCAGTGGACTATTATAGGCTGATGATGATGAGAAGTTGTTATATACCTTGTGCCATAGCATTTCTTTTGATGACTCGTGAGAGTCTGAAAAACATGATCAAAATCATCAATTTCTCAATCATGGGACTTGAGACTATACCACTGATGAACATTCCTCTCCACTTTTGAGTTTTGGAAGCGACCTGCATTTAGCGTCTTGTCCAACGGTTGTCCATCCATCTTGTGAGTGCACATGAGTTGCATGTTTCGTGTTTGAGTATTTTTACACAATCCTAAGTAAGTAATATGATGCTGCCCATCATCAGTCTTCCAAAAAGAAATATTCATTGATAGATTGATACCTCAATCAAAAGTTGGGGGGTGGGAGTTTGTAGCAAGTTTCATCATCATAATCATCAGCCTATGATAGTCCACTGCTGGACGTAGGCCTTTCCTATTAACTATGGGTAAAGACGCATTAGGAGGTAAATGTCCATAATCGCCACGCTGGGCAAGCGGATTGACGATCGCAGTGATGTGTCCACTACGATGACGCTGCTGCCCTTCATCAATCCTTTGTCAAATTTAATAATGGTTAGTGACACTTCAATCCCTTAGTCGACTCTTACGACATCGACAGGAAGAGTTAGGGTGGTGACAAATGCATTCTTACTGCCGTCACCACGCGGTGGACTAGGACGATATTACTTAAAAACTCGCTATTTCCTGTCACTTATGGCAACCCCAAATGTTCTCTCGAAGTGGCGGATATACGGCAGTACCAGGTTTTATTTGCCATCACACATTCAGAGTCGGAGCTACGTAATGAGGCGAGTGCCTTTAAGGTACATAAAGTGCCACAGCGAAGGGGAACAACTCAAGTAACAACTTTACCTGTGAATGTTCAAACGTTCTTCACTGAAATAATTACTTTTATACCTTTTGGACGGTTAGTAAGCGTATGAAACGTTTTCTGTTTGATTGTACCAGATTAGATCCGACACACAAAACTAGGGTGCCTTCAGGTAAATCATGTTAGAAGCAAGTCCAGAGTCTGATTGGGAACTTATCAAAGGGATCCACAAAAAATTATATTCAACTTTCAATCGTTTTTTTAATACGTTTCCATATAATGAATCCCATCAAAATCTGTGAAGGTTTTATTTTAAATCGCATAATATTAAGATTAGAGTGGTCCAAAATATTTTTTTAATAAACCCGCTTCACATTATTATTGTACATGTACCCAAAAAGTGATGTGTACCAATTTTTAGAGTAATCGAGCATCATTTTATAGGTCGCTCAAAAGTTGACAATTCTGCAGTACATAAATGTATGAAGTGAAAATCTTCCGTAACTTTTTTTTAAAATATGGCTTTAACTATACATTTTTAATAAGGCCTACTTACTTAAGCATACTTGTGACGCTTAAATTTTAGATTTTTGGCGAAGTGTAAACTTTGGATTTGTATGAGATCAGCGAAAGTAGATCACCTCAGATGCGGTATATAGACTATTTTAATATAATAGAACAAACGAGGCCTTGTGGAGGTAAGTTTTCATGGACAACCCTAATTAAGATATATGAAAAAAAAGACGATTATTTTCCGCTCTTGTAAGTTTTTTTTGTATCAAAACCGAACTTAGAAAATTACCTTTATTTGAAATCACTTATACCAAGTGACCCGAAACAAATCTTGAGTTTCCGTTTCGGACCTCGGCAAATACGCGCCCGCATTTTGCATACTCAAATATTTGGCCCCGTGCGGAATTAAACCTACGACCTTCGTTTGACAGGTGTGTACATAAAGACGATTGAGAGCGAATTATAGTTAAGTAACATTTAATAGGCATTTTAACCCTAAAATTGGCAGAATTTTAAAATATCGTGCGTTTAACCTCCTCGCCGCTGTGTAGAGGAAAAAAATCTGTCTTTAAAAATAAATACAAAAAGTTGGTCAAAAAGTATGTTTCTTTTAAGATGCACTTTAGCGATAAGACCAGAGTGCTTAGACAAGTTGCCAATCGCTAACGCTTAATCGTCATTTGTAAACGAAAGGCATCTAACTGTCTTTGCCGCACTAACATGAAAGAGTGACAGTGAGGGAAAACTACGATACGCCACTAAGCGTCAGCGATTGGCAACTTGGCTAAGCATCCTGTTTTTTTCTACTTTTAAGATTGTACTCGTTTATTGTTTTTTTACGAGGTGTGCAATAAAGAGTATTGTATTGTATTGTAAATTTACAAAAAGTTTGGTTTTAAAATACCACTGGGTCTACAGACACAAAGTTTATACGTAGGGCTGCTCAGCTTAACCTATATCAATGCAAACGCCACCAAAATTAATAATTATTATAACTTTGTTGTTGGTTGTAGCATACTCAACTTTAGCATATTTCATTGTGGCAGATTTCGGGTTGTTCGAATATTATATGAGCATAATTTCGATGCTCCTATTTATGATGAGGCATAATCTGGATGTGCATAAAAAGTATCGGCATAATTTGTTTTAGCATAACTGAGAACCTCTCAATATAATCGAGGTAGTAGTAATATTCTGCACGTTACCTACTGTGTTACTGAGCTGAGTACTTTCTAGATTGCTAAAAAAAAAATAACCTCGAAGACTAAGGCGTATTTGTATTCGTATTTGTAAGGCGGGAGCATGCTCCCGCCTTATTAGTCTTCTAACCTAACCTATCCGAGTCGGATCTGCCCCGGAAGGTTTTGTTCGCTCGCTTCGCTCGCTCACTGTAGAAATTTTTACCCCACAACAAGTTCTGCCCGACGAATATGCGAAAAAAATATATGCAAATCTATTTTCTGTCTTATAACACTCGGCGTAAATAATAACATGCCAAGATAGTTTTGGGCAAAATAATGTTCTAAAAATTGTTATTTATGCCAAGTGATGTCTCTGCCTCATTAAGATTATGCCAAGTCTGTTATGTCTTAAGCGTTTGGGACAAAAAAAATACGACAGATAGAGGGAACCCCACCAAACCTTATCTTTCTTAACCCTGGATCAAATTCCAATTGTGCAAGTTCATGCTAGGTACCTGATATCAACTTACAGAAAACTATAACAGTTCATTAACACTTATATCCTCACAATTTTGTGTGTGCTGGCGGGTAAAGTTGCTCAAAGTAGATGGACTGTATAGAAATGGATGACACAGATTTCCGTTATTATTATCCCTTATGATATTGACCTTACGAATTCTGCTTTTTAAGGGGTCGGCAACGGTAACGTAAGATAATTCAATGAGGGTTTTTGATACTTTTTCTGCCGCTATGGGGAGGTGAGATGGCAGCACTGAGCCGACCGTTTAACGAACTGTCAAAATAAATACGCGCATTTAATTTTCAACATATTTATAGGTTTATTTATTCTGAAAACCATTACTTTAGGCATATTGTTACCTAAAACAAATAAATAAAATAGTTCCAAGTCAATTCTCATGAAATTAATAAAGTTAAAGTAATTATTTTTAATACCAGTGACTTTGCGCGCCTGTTTTATAGCTCCGTCTTCAGTTCGATGACCGTGTAATAGTCGTAATCCATTACAAAATCAATTCTCTTCCAAATAAAATAGAATTTCAATATTTTAGGCCCAGGGGCCTATGAATAGTATGAATCTGACAGTTGTCGAGACCAGGTGCGTACGAAGCGCCGCCTGGTGGCAGAAAAATTATCGAAAACCCTCATTACAGGGATCCAAAGGCTATGAAAACTGTTTAGGATTATATATTTTTAGTGAAAATTGTTTTATTAAATGTTTTTTTATTGTTTTTTTGTTTCTTGACGTGGGTTCAAATCCCACATCTCCGGCGTCGGTAAACTTCGGTGTTTTTTTGATATTATGACATTTATTAAATTTATATGATTACTATTACTCTGCCGTTATGCTTCAAACTCAAACTCAAGGCTTGTATGCGACATGTACATACCCCAACTCATATATGCATTACCATATTTAAATAGGTACTAAACAAAACGCGCACCTAACGCGCCTACTGTCTCATCTGTCATCGGGGGATTTCCACCGACATTTCATTTCCCTTCAGACGAGGATAGCTGGGAATCCCCGTAAAATTACCCGAAAATTGCATGTCATTCTTTTACTGTTACTATAAATAATACCACAGGGTTATAATTGTATATCAATAATTTAGATTTGTGTTCTACAGTACAGACTGGAAGGTGCAACTAAAATCTGGAGTCACACGTCGACAACGAACATCGAAACGTCGGGAACTCGAGATGTTGTTAAAAAATGAATATAAGAGATATAATCTGTTAAAATAGTTTTATTTCAATATTTTTGTACCTCGTAAGTTTTTCGGTTGGCTTCTATTTTTTATTATTTATAACATGAACGACCGCTAAAGGAATGTCGAATTATTTGTTGGTACTTCTATCGACTCGTCATTTGTGTTTCATAGAAAGGGATAAAACATAAATTACCTAATACATGCCTAGTCAGTTTTTATAAACGCAACTTACATATGCAGTCATCAAACAAATTCACTGACAAATATCCAGCTGTTGTTATAATCGGAACAAATCCGTTGAGATATCAATCTCAGTTGTCTCCTCGATATACGAACAAAACACTCCAATACTCGTATTCGCAAGCGGTAAATCATAAAACGTGACTGCCAATAAAAAGTTTACCAGAAAAACGTCTGGAACGTTCCGCTTCAAATGGATTACCGGGGCAAATAGTACCTCTGGCCGTGTATTTGATTGCATTCAAAAGCAAGCGAGAATACTCCTCAAGCAGACTAGTGTAGTTTGACCTCTCGGCTTTATATACGTTATGATAGTCATCAGCCTCCGCGCCTACGGCGCCGAAACGTGGTCCTTCACTATCGGCCTCATCTCAAAGGTCAAAGTCGCTCAACGTGCTATCCGGAGGGCTATGCTCGGGGTTTCTTTACGTGATCGAATCAGAAATGAGGAGAACCGTAGACGAACTAAAGTCAAATTAGCCCTCTGAATTAGCAAGCTGAAGTGGCAATGGGCAGGCCACAGATGGCCGATGTGTTAAACCACGGTTTGGCAAACGCAGTGTAGGACATCCACCCAACGAGATGGACAGACGATTTTATGTAGATCGTCAGGAGACGCTGGATGCGGGTCGCTTCCCACCGGTGTGTGATCATCATCATCAGCCTATGTTAGTCTACTGATGGACGTAGGCCTCTCCTATTAACTATGCGTACGCATTAGGAGGTAAATGCCCATAATCGCTACGCTGGGCATGCGGGTTGGGGACAGCAGTAATTGTCCATTATGATGACGCTGCTGTCCATCATTGATCCTTAATGAATGGTCAGTGACACTTCAATCCCTTAGTCGACTCTTACGACACACACAAGAAGAGAAGATACAACGCACAGAAAAAAGGAATGGTGTCTTATTCTTGTCTCGAATAAACGTTTTTCTTTCTTTCTTTCTTTCTTCTTATTATAAATCCGCAATGTCACAGCCCGTGCCGTTACAATTATTATAACTCGAGATTTTCAAGTCGGAAGCGTTTTTTTATGAAAAGAAGCAGCTGGGCATACGGTTAAAATGTTACAAATACAATACGTCACTGCAATTCCGTACCGTCACCGTTTTTTGAGTGGAACTTAATGCATAAACGTCTCCTAACTTATTAAGCCGATAAGTATCGTGGGTTTCTTTCCGTCTTTTAGAAATATCGATAAATCCATCTAGTCGCCATGTTTAGCATGCAATTGCAACATTTTTAAACGAGATGTCGGCTCTAAATCCGGTAACGATAGACGATCGGTAAATTTAAAAGAGTTTATATCCTCCTCGGAGTCTCGCCTTTTCGATCACGTAGAATATTTATCTAAAGTACTTTCATCAAATCAAACAGGTTCGCCTGTTTTTGACTTTAATCAACGTTGGAAAGATTTTTGAGGACTTAAAATACGAGTACGACGTATCCGCTCTTAAATAAGGTTTTACTGTCATCATCATCATCATATCAGCCGAAAGACGTACACTGCTGAACATAGGCCTCCCCCAAAGATGCAACAATGACCGGTCCTGCGCCACCCGCATCCAGCAGACTCCTGCGACATTCACCAGGTCATCAGTTCACCTTGTTGGGAACTTACCCACGCTGCGCCTTCCGGTACGTGTCCGCCACTCGAGAACCTTTCCGCCCCAACGGCAATCGGTTCTGCGCGCAATGTGCCCCACCCACTGCCACTTCAGTTTAGCTTTTCGGAGATCTATATCGGTTACTTTGGTTCTGCTGCGGATGGCCTCATTTCTAATCCGATCTCGCAGAGAGACTTTTACTGTACATTGGTTTTACTGTACATTGCAAAAATGTTTGCATTTTGATGTACGGCTTTATCAATACCAATTTACGGAAATCATTTGATATTTACCAGTTGCCATTCGCTAAAACTTGAAACGTCCCGAAGAAATGTGCATAATGCTTTTTATGGAAGACTCTCTGTCGTGCCCGTGAAGTCTATATTAGATTAGTTTTGTAGAATTGTACGTAGGAATTTTATGCTTTTGATGCTGCCTTCATATGGTTCTCGCGGGTGTCACCAAAGGCGGTCATCATCAAAGCTCGCAAATCGGGGATCGTGAACGCGGGCTCAACGTTTTATACGATAATGGAGACCTACCCCCTTATTCATAAACGTCTGCTAACTTAACAAGCCGCTAAGTATTGTTTGTCCCTTTTGCTCTTGTGGACATATTGTTGAGACCGAAAGAGACAAACAATTATTAGCGGCTTGTTAAGTTAGCAGGCGTTTATGAATAAGGGTAGGCTCTCCGATTATACCACTTCTTCCTCAGTTATGACTGTAATTTCAAGACGCGTTAAACCCGATACCGTTTAAATAAATTAAATGCCTAACATAAAAATCTTAATAACATTAACATCGTAATTTATATTCAAATCTTGAACAGTATCGTACCTGTTACGCATTATTAAGGTCGGTAATACGCAGAATGTTTCAAACTGAACTTGCCGTGAAAAATACAGCAATATTCTGGTGATTCGGTTGATTCATGAGCCATTACTTGCCCGTTATTGTGCTTTGAAAGAATTAAGGGGCGAACATGTGTTGTGTTTAACTCTATGTATACATTCAGTCATGAAAATATGGTAGGATAATATGGCTGACAACCACCCATCACTAATACGCCTGTTTTGAAACAGAACTGACAGTATACGAGCTATTTAATATTACAAGTGGGTATTTGTTACTTAGCGAGTTTTAATTATCAACCGACGATATATTTTGTGGAATCCATTGCGATTATCAGGATAACTTTTTCACCAGTACAATAAATCAACATACGTAATAGTAGTCCAAAATAAAAAATACTAGCAGGTTTAAAAAGGGGTAGCCCCTTTGGAACAAAAAAACTAAAATACTAATGTTCGAACTTATTTAATTTTATCCGTCAATCTAACAAGACATCTATCTATCGACGATATACGCATCTATCGACGTGCATAACTAGCAAAACGCACGAACTGTCAACTGTTTATTTAAAATGTCATCGCGCGCGGCATGGCGGGTTGGATCACCCCTACCCGCCGCCTTCGTCATACCGCACCATTGACGCCTTGTAGTTAGTGCGCCCATTATGATACATTTTCCTGAAGGATAAATAAATAAAAATTAAAAAAACGTGTTAATTTTATTTCGAGGCTTCGTACGAAAACACATGTGATCATTTTTCATTCATTATTACGGTTACGTGACTTGTGGCTTATCGTATACGATTGCAGAATGGGATCTTGACTAGGCGTGCCTGGTAGAAAAAAACACGCTCTAATCTAAAGTAATGCAACATGAAATGGCGTAGGTATAAAACAAATGAATTAAATCACAGGCTTAATCTATTGAGTCATTACACTACTAGGTAATATTTATGAGAAGCTATACCCCGTGCCTCCAAAGAGTAACTTAACTCGCTTCTTTCTACTGCATAATAAATACCTAATGAACTTTATTCCGAAAGTAGGCCACACGGGTACTTTTAAATCTGAGTTTTCCGCTGACTTTACTTAGTAGGAAAATGCTCAAAGCTGTTTACACATTTTGAGAAAGAGACTACCGAGTATATTCCGAATTTAACAAAAATATCAATATTTCCGCCGTATGGTGACGTCAGTAAGCAATTGTGCACGATAAGCGGTAAGTAATATAAATGTATGAGATTGGCGGATTCGTATCAAAAGACACATTACATTGACTCCATGGTACTACTCTTGATTATCCTTGGATACCCCAAGTTGCCGTGTGGTGACGGCAGTAAGAATACATTTGTCACCACCCCAACTCCTCCTGCGGGTGTCTTAAGAGTCGATTAAGGGATTTAAGTGTCACTGACCATTATTTGATAAAAGATTGATGATGGGCAGCAGCGTCATCAACTCACCATAGTCGACACATTACTGCGATCGCCAATCCGCTTGCCCAGCGTGGTAATTATGGGCATTTACCTCCTAATGCGTCTATTACGCATAGTTAATAGGAGAGACTTACGTCCAGCAGTGGACTATCATAGGCTGATGATGATGATAATCCCCTAAAAGTTTGGTTCTGCGGGCACGGACGCAAAGATGGCTGCCGCATCGTCGTAATCGGGGCGCTGTGGGCTTACCACCTGCAAGCTCTTAAATCTCACAGATTATGAAATCTACACAAAGAAGTAATAACCGGACTTGAAGAATTGAGCTGGTGACAAGTATATTTTTACTTCCATCACCATGAGTTAAAATGTTGGAATAATATTTTCAAAGGTGGAATCAAACTCGCAAATGTACTCTCTGTTCCTAATGAAATCTGTTGCGGTTGAAGACGCGTTCAGTTTTCCTGTGAATTTCCGTGCAATTAAAATGTTTCCAGTTTGCCAACTTCTAAGCTAGATGCTTTGAATTGAATATTATTCTTCTGTTCTATTTGAATAGCATCGGTGAAAACATTTACATGTTTAAATATCGTGCTTTTGCCACATGTCTAATCATTTTTACAAAAAAATGCGAGATTTGGAGTAAAAACATGTCATGAAATAATTTGTTACCGTAAAACCTAACTTTAGTCAAAAACTTAATCGAATATCTGTAATTAGGTGTCAATAGGTGTAATTGTCATATTAATCGTGCAATTCATAGGCAAGAACTTCTCATTAACATTAAAATGGACAAAGCCAATAATCACCAAATCAAAAAATCCTACTTTTTGAATGCAAATTCTTGTAAATAAATGAAAATTACCAAAAGCGCCATACATGAACCTATAACAATTGAAGAGATCCCTCGACTTCTCCAAGATCCCGTCATCAGACCCCAACTTGGTGCCAACGGGACCATCTCGGGGTAATACACGTTCGATCACAAATAGGAATTTTAATTCTCGGAAATATCAGGTAACAAACATACAACAAAAAAAAATTCACTCGAAATGGGAACCTCCTCCTTTTTTTGAAGTCGGTTAAAAAGAAGATTGGGACGATGCTTATTTAGAAGTTGAAATTGTGGACCATAGTTGCAGTATTGGCCCATTAATGTGGTATTTTAAATATTCTTATAAATATGTATGTGGTAAGCTAGAATAATAATTGTTATACAGGTCGTCTAGTGGTAAATCGCTTGCGTAGTTTATGAACATTTCGACGGTTTGTTCAAAACAAAAGGCATCACTGAGTTGCCTGGATGCTTAGTCAAGTTGCCAATCGCTAACGTAGTTTTCCCTCTCTGTCACTCTTTCTTATTAGTGCGACAACGATAGTAAGCTGCCTTTCGTTCACGATTGACGATTAAGCGTAAGCGATTGGCAACTTGTGAAAGCACCCTGAAAAGAAACGAAATTGTAAATAATAGGTAGATATCGGGGACATTTGATATATGCAGACATATTTTATGTCAGTATTTTGTCCTCAGTTTTACAAATATAATATGTTAGTCCGCTGGATCCGGTTGGTGCAGGAGCGGCCGTTGTGACAATCTTTGGGGGAGGCCTATGTTCAGCAGTAGACGTTTTCGGATGATATGATGATCATGAAATCTTTTGTTATTATTTGACTGTTAATATTAATGTTCCAACATAAACAACTTGATAAACTGGGCTAAATAACAGAACAATTATTATATTTAAGCATGCCTGCTTGAAAGACAAAGTAAGAACTCTCAATAATCGCTTATTAAGTCTTAAGACGTATAACAGTATCTCAAAGCAATTGTTGTTAAACTTATTTCATTACATCGGACTTAAACTCGACTTTTATGGGACAATTCCAACTTTCAAACATGGGAAAAGTTGTGAGTATCGATTTTTTATTAATTCTGATGGAGTTTGAGCTTTTGAAAGCTTTTAGTTGGGTATTGGGTGGGATTAATGAGTTTGTTATTTTCACGTGGATAAATAGAGTGTTTTTGGGCCCCGGATTTCAGCTATCAATTTTTAAGTAGGTTCTATGCAAATTAGTTGTTACCTTTTTGAAGTATTTCCTTGTTTTTGTGTTTTATTTTATAGTTTCGTTAAAATCTTGTAGGTACACAGTAAAAACTAATGAATATTAAAAGAGTGGCGGAACCGGTGTTTTACAAAAACTTCTAAATAGCCCAATATTTTAAAAATGTTTATACTTTCTGTGTAGTATACTCAATATTTTATGTTATAAACAACATCGTATTTTTGAATGACTACTTTAGCTTAGAATTTATTTACCGTAGCAACGAAAAAAGAACCGTTCTTATGTATGGCGAAAATACCGGTATCCGGTCCTTGGTTTACAATTTCAAAACATATTTATTTAGTGGTATATTTTGACTAAGAAATAGTAGGTAATATAAAAATTGTATTTTTCACACCGCATAAGTATTCGATAACGGGTATTTTCTTCTCTGATAAGAGGGAAAAAGTGGCAATTTTCTGTTCTAGGACATTCTATCGCCAGCCCAAAAATAACAATGAAATATGAAAATATAATAATACGTAATCGATAAATATTTCTTCAGAATCGATTATGTGCATAAATATCAAATATTATTATGTATTATACCTATACATGTTATTTTTCAGGTGATTTGAAAAGCAGTAGGTATGTGTCACACATTATTAACATTATTTTCGTCTTGGGCGTTAACGCTTGAATCCCTCATTATGATTCGAATTCCACTTTAGAATCCATAGCTTTATTCGAACTTCAATTCACTTCACGCCCTTGAAATATACCATTTTGATCCTTTGTGCCACTACTATTTCATCCATAATTTCCTAATCACATTGCTATATCGATAAAATCCCACAAAGGGTTTAGCAGCCTTTCCGAACAAGAGGTGCCTTTCCCCACGGATGAGGTCAATATTTTAGGTGGTGTACTAGCAGGACCTAAGAATACTCCATGCTTAATATCAGCTCTAGATCTTCTTTTGTTTCAGAGTTATTCAAGATAATGTAAAATATACAGGGTGTCGTTGAAAGTGGCATATTTCGAGAACTGTTCAAGTTAGATCAACCAAACAAAATTGTGTTTGATAACAATAAAATAAACTTCACAATGCATATTTTTAACCTGCATCTTGTCCTTATTTTTCATAATAAAAAACAGAGTTCTTGTTTTTTTTCCATATTTGTTTTTATTTCACACGGAGGTACACCTGCAAAAAAAATATGCATACATAGCCACTAATGTCCACTGTATACATAAATAAAAATATTTCCGTAAATCATCGTGCGTCATGCCAAAAAAAAATATTTCAGAAGTAGTCGTTACTGGCATACAAATAAAGTACCAGTGCAGTGTGAACAGAAGTTAGTGTGTAGGTATACAATCTCTCGACACTTACCGCACAAAATATCATTGACGTAAATTGACTTATTAGTACATTTGCTATACAGGGTGGTCCAAACCTTGACGTCAAAAAAATTTTTTTAGGTTCTCTACGTCATGGGCTATCAGAATATACCCCATGTATGTTAGCCGATTTTTTGTAGTTTTCGAGTTATGAATTTTTGAAAAAAAATTTTAGAGAAATACTGGAATGAAGAAATTTATTGATAAAAAAAACTATTAGGTTTTTTAAATATTTTCTTTTTGTGAAAGTATTACTACAAATAAAGCACTTACTGACAAAAAAATTGCGTCCTCACTTTGATACAAGTAGGATAAAAAATACCAAATTCAAAATTTTACGTTAAAAACGCATCAAAATAGCATTAACGTAGGTAAATAAAAAAATAAAACATATCCCAAGGGTTTTTGGTAATCTAAAGACTGCCCTAGACCTTAAACCTTCCTAAAAGCAAAAAAAAGTGATACTTAATGATGAGGATTTTTCGGAGTAGTCGGTCAAATAAACTTAAAAAAAAGCTTCTAAATTTTTTATTTAAAAATAAAGTAAAATTTCGTCTGTTTGGTTGTTCTCATCAATAAACAAAAACAGAAAATACACGAAAACTCAATTTGTGTACTTATTCAAGTATTTTTTTACTACTTTAAAATTTTAAGCTTTTTTGAGTTTATTTGACCGACTACTCCGAAAAATCCTCATCATTAAGTATCACTTTTTTTTGCTTTTACAAAGGCTCAAGGTCTAGGGCGGTCTTTAGAATACTAAAATCCCTTGGGAAATGTTTTATTTTTTATTTACGTAAATTAATGCTATTTTGATGCGTTTTTAACGTAAAATTTTGAATTTGGTATTTTTTATCCTACTTGTATCGAACTGAGGATGAGGACGCAAATTTTTTTGTCAGTAAATGCTTTATTACAAAAAGAAACTAGTTAAAAAACCCAATAGTTTTATTTTTATTAATAAATTCCTTCATTCCAGAATTTCTCAAAAAAAAATTTTCAAAAATTAATAACTTGAAAACTACAAAAAACCGGCTAACATACATGGGGTATATTCTGATAGCTCATAACGTGAGGAATCTAAAAAAAAATTTTTGACGTCAAGGTTTGGACCACCCTGTATAAAAGAGAGATAAACATTTGACACATAGTATTGTTTTCGACATTTGATTTGTTGCATTTTCTGTTGGAAAATGGAAAACATTAAGTGTAAGCCTTGTGAAAAAACGTTAAAAAATATATGTGGAAAGAAAAAATGCATACAAAATTGACAAGAGGCTGATTTATATAGCAAATGCACTAATAAGTCAATTTACGTCAATGATATTTTGTGCGGTAAGTGTCAAGAGATTGTATACCTACATACTAACTTATGTTCACACTGCACTGGTACTTTATTTGTATGCCAGTAACGACTACGTCTGAAATATTTTTTTTTTGGCATGACGCACGATGATTTACGGAAATATTTTTATTTATGTATACAGTGGACATTAGTGGCTATGTATGCATATTTTTTTTGTAGGTGTACCTCCGCGTGTAATAAAAAAAAATATGGAAAAAAAAACAAGAACTCTTTTTTTATTATGAAAAATAAGGACAAGATGCAGGTTAAAAATATGCATTTTGTAGTTTATTTTATTGTTATCAAACATAATTTTGTTTGGTTGATCTAACTTGAACAGTTCTCTAAATATGCCACTTTCAACGACACCCTGTATATTTTACATTATCTTGAATAACTCTGAAACAAAAGAAGATCTAGAGCTGATATTAAGCATGGAGTATTCTTAGGTCCTGCTAGTACACCACCTAAAATATTGACCTCATCCGTGGGGAAAGGCACCTCTTGTTCGGTAAGGCTGCTAAACCCTTTCATGCACAATGAGAAATGAACCCAATTTTCATACGTAACATAAGTAATGTGTCTGGGCCGTGCATCACCCATATTTCGATAAATTGTCACATGAACGTATTGCAAGCCCGCGTACATGTAAATCCACGGTCGTATCACGGACAAGACCGTAAATTACAAATTTTATAACCAGTAAAAAGCGGAGGTGCTCGGTAAAGATGGATCGCTTGGGAATACTGAAAACTACAATACCGTCGGATTATAGAGGATACTGGCGTTCAGAAATATGTACACATTATTTATGTAAAACGTAGTTTTCTGCCCTCCGGCCGGCAAACAGTACTTTGCCGGCCGCTGCGCTAAACTAAGTTGCCGCCTGCCGGTTCCGTTGAGCAGAATAATAGTATACACATCTCGGCCGTTAAATGGGAAAGCCTCGGATCACATGTTTGTCAGCCTTGGCTTTGCCTCGGCCTACAATTACACGTCATCCTAGACTTTTCCCACTTAAACGGCCTTGGCATGTAATCTACTGTTAATAGGTATATGCAATCTGTTATAAGGCGCCTTTGACCATACTCTAAGGGGCAAGCAATACGTGCTAGCAGCCTCCTATCCGAAACTCTTTCGGCATTCTGGTATAGCGTGATGTATATATAATATACGGTGCTGCCATCTATATAATTTGTGGAACAACTCAAATTGAATACGATCACATCACATACATTTTTTATCATTTTTTGAACCAACGAAACAGCTGCGTATTAGTAGCGTCCAACAAAGGCAAAATCATATTTATCATGTAACGTTAACTCTATACTTGGCTATGACAGGTCACAAAACTATACGAGAAATACGCGCTTGAAGCAGTAAACCATCTGACATACGTATACGAATTTGCACGTCCTAGGTATATTTGATAAGGTGTAAAAGTTTTATGCGTCGTAAAATTTAGACGGCCACGCGAATCCCAGAGCATTTTATTTTATAGGACCTTGAATGACAACTATGAAAGTAAAAAATAACTTAAACTGGAATATATGTGATATCCTGCAGAAAAGACCAACCCCGTTCTTCAACAACGTCTCCTAACTTATGTTCCTTTCGCTCTTACTAGACATATTGATAAGATCAAAAGGGACAAACAATACTTAGCGGCTTGCTAAGTTAGGAGACTTTTATGAATCGGTAAGTTAATAAGTGCAGGCGTTTCGTTTGTTGTAATTTGATGGTGTGTTTTTCTATCCCGATGATTATTCTTTGCTATTTTTAATATTGTGTATGTTTGTAGGTATAATTCTGAAATTCTGTTTGCTCATTACGTATTTTCCACTCGATGCTCTCATTTCATTGGAGCATCAGTCAGCTGACGCTGAGATGAGACCATTTCGTGTCTTTGTTTATTTCTGTTTGGTTAGTATATAGTATGTGTCTTTGTTTAGTTAACCCTTAACTTGACAAATAAAAAAATCGTGCGAATTCAGCCTCCTCGCAATTGTGTGAAGCAGAAAATTCTGAATTAACCTTCAGCACTTCAGTATACCAGACCCCAAATGTATGGAAACGTCATATAAACATTTTTACTACAGATGGTGCCTTTTTTAGGCTCTACTGCGAGAAGTGGCTCATTTTACATCAGGTCTAAAACTTAGAAGGGAAAAAAGTCGTACGAGACACGTGCAAATAAGAAATTCGTAACTCGTGTCGATTTAAAACATCGCAACTCGTTCCGGATTTCCTATTTTTCGCACTTGTAAATGTACTATTTCACCACTTGCATATGAAAAAAAATACGAAAGTAAGAAAGGTCGAAGACCATGTCCATTGAAACGAACATTGCCAACTTAAGGGTTTTACAACGTCTAGAAATCAATTATTATTATATTCTATTTTATTCTAAATGTGTTATAACAAAAGGCATAAAAACCAGCACCCGAGCAGGGTATAAATCGCCAACTTTTCAAACATGGTGTTACTTACAAAAACAAACCTTTCTACTCCCGCAAAAGCGATTTTCTTTGATTATTGTCACGAGCTCCGTTATCGCTGAAGCACTCAATATAAATAAATCGTTATTTCAGAACGATATTCAAAGTACTGAATAAAACAACAATCGCAGATTTCTGAATCAAAACGAAAACAGGAAAATGTCGATGTTTTCACTATTGTCGTACCAGGCATTAATAAAATCAGTCAAGCGCGTATTTGAATTTGTTCATGAAGTTCCGTATCATTCATTAATGATAATAGTACATTACGACACAAGCGCGAAAAAACAGGAAATCCGAAACGAGTGACGATGTTTTAAAACACGGCCGAAGGGAGTGTTTTAAATCGACACGAGTTACGAATTTTCTTTTTGCACGTGTCTCGTACGACGTTTTTTAGTACAGATGGCCCTCCGAAGTTTTGGAACTGACGTAAAATGAGCCACTTCTCGCACTAGAGCCTAAAAAAGGCACCATTTGTACTAAAAAAATATTAAGATGTAATTTTACGCTGGTGAATCAACTTTTTTCGTGCATTCTTATAATTGCCGTTTCACAAAAAACTTCAGTATTTTTTATTTGAAAAATAATTCATTTACGTTACAGATACATAAAGTAGGTAACTAATGCCATAAATTTTAACTCATATAAGCTTATTTTCTATTAATTTTAACCATGACTCAGCAGACATAGGTATGGCATTAATTTTGAATGAAAGATCGACTTAGTCAACCGAAACACAGTTACATTAATAAAAAATTCTTCATTTTCGTGTTTTTCTTATATATGTTCGAGTAAATTATAATCTATATAATGAAGTTTCCGTAGGCCACAAATTGCGCAGTTATTAATTATGCATGTCTACTTGTAAAATACAGCTTTGTGACAGTTAAACTGTCAGTGAACTCAATAATGAAATCATGTAGCCCTACCCTGGGTGCTTAGAGAAGTTGCCAATCGCTAACGCTTAGTTGCCAATCGTAAACGAAAGGCAGCTAACTGTCCTTATCGCACTAATATGAAAGAGCGATTGGCAACTTGGCAAAGCATCCTGGACTTCGAAATCCGCAAATTTCGAGGATTCGTCTCGGTCACTCTAATGACGCCTTCGTTGGAGTGACAAAGACGAAACTCCGAACTTTACGAATTTAAGTGTTCACAGTAGTGGGTCCGATTTTACCCTTTGAATGCGGAACGCTAAAACCAGAATGAATCACGAAACATTTTTCGAGAACACTCAATAGATTGAAACGATATTTCTATTGCTTTATGAAGGAGGGGAAATACATTTAACGAAGTACGATTATATTTGTGCTATATATGTAACTTTTATTGTACTTAAAATAACGGCTTTTATGATTTGCGCAGTTTTTATGGTTTTCCATTTATTTATATCATTAATACATAACGCACCTGGAGCGTGTCACTGTGGCGCGTAATCTCGGTCTACTCGTAGACGAACAGTTACGATTCGAACAACATGTGCTTGAAGCCGCCAAAAATTGCTACTTTCGGCTTAAAGTTCTGTACCAGGTTCGAAAATACCTTAGTGTTGATATCAGAATTAAATTATGTGACACGTTAATACTATCCAAGCTCAACTATGTCGACACGGTAATCAACGGTTGCTTACTGGCTCGGTCAAAGGCGCTTCTTCAGCGCATTCAGAATGCCTGCGCCCGTTTCTGTTTTCCTGTGCCCCCCCGTGCGCATGTCACCCCCTACCTCAATAGTGGTGGGATGTTGAAGATGGAAGCGCGTCGTCTGTTGCATTTTGCGTCTTTGCTTTTCGGTGTAGTTAACTTTAGACAACCCCTATACCTTTTCAATAAGTTAACCTTCTCTGCCGTGCAATTCCTAAACCACAGTAACTGCCAATTTTCCGATTTTTGGTTTATTGGTGATCTATAATCAGCAAATCAAAACGCATAATCCCAATCGATCGGTTTTTAATTTGGAAAACTGGAACATGGAAACTCGAAACCCCAAAAGCAGTAAGTGACTAGTTTTTCCTACAAAATGCAATATAAAGCGCAGTAAAATGGTCTACGGCTACGGTTTTTGGGCTGATACTGACTAAAACGCAGTACAGGTGTAGATTTTCATGACTTTTAGCATGTAAACTCATAGTATCTCGTTTATAAAGAAACTAATTAAAACACAGTATACAATTTTTATGCTAAGTGTTGTACTGCGTTTCCAGTTTCATAGATTAATAAGCATAATTACTAGTTAAGACGCAGTAGGAATAAACTAACGATATTTAAAGTGGTACACTACTGTTCAAATAAGTATCGTATTGCCATCTAAACTGCAGTAACAAGTTCATTAAGTACAACACATGAATAGCAATAATACTAGCTAAAGGACCGTAGCACCCCAAGGGGCTACAGTTTAGGCAGTATTTTTGTGTTATTTGACTATTTTAACTGCTTTTAGACGTTTATTTTAAGTGGCAAATTCGAGTTACGAGTAGTTCCATCTCGGACCTTCCTTGAAGATAGCTTATAGTGATATCGTTAGAACATCCTGTTTAAAGTAGTAAAATAATTCTTGACCAATTTACAATTGAAAACAACCAAGGTGTCGTCTGTTGATAAACGAGTAAAACACATAAAGGTATTATTATCAGTGATCAGTTTTTTGGATTTCGCGTATAAAAAAAATACGGGTGTGACTATAAAAAAATATTTAACACTTTTGTATTATACACACCACAGCATGTTTTATGAAACAGAAATATGGCAATATAAATAAAGTTAATTTTTCAAGTTACTATAGGAGACCCGCCGGGGGAATCCAAAAAACCGATCACTGATTATTACCTAATTATTAGGTTCTTAAAAGACAAAAAAATAACCTTCTCTTTAGTTTGTACACATTTAATTTTGCTATGCGAGTTATGGTTCCTAGGTGGCGGTATCATTTTATTAAGCAATGCCTTGCCAACAAATATCATCATTATGTCATAATATTGTTACATTTGTTCTTTATTGCGGTACCTCGCCGTAACGTATGAAGTAGATTATACATATTATGAATTATACGGATACCGCCAATACCGGTCAATAATCGAGTATTTAGAAATTTGTATTTACCTGTTTTGGGATTCGATAAGATTGCTACATACTTTTTGATTTAAGTTTCTTATACGGTAATTCCAGATACATTTAACAAATTTCTTTATGTTAGTTTAAATTCAAAGCTAAACATAAAATATGAAAGTAAATTCTTAATCATTTCTTTAATGGATTGCTACATAATATATATGCGGTGTTATCAAAATCAAAATATATTTATTGGTATCTAAAATATGAGCAAAAACAGGATAATATATTATAATATTTGATATAACATTCACATACTTATTTAACTAACATACAAAATTTAGTATAAAATAATATTATAAATTAAACTTAAACTTATTCTAAAATACATTAGCACCCCTTAGCTAAGCTCGCTCCGCGCCTCCCCCGACACAAAGGTGCCCATTACACTCGCCGCGTTTCCACGTTGAACTGCAATAGACAACCTCTGCAGCAGGAAAGACCCGGAGCGAGGATCGTGACCACTCTCCCGCAGCGGCCTCCCCACCTCTTTAATAAAAGTTAAGGCTTCGACACACCAACATCCGGTGGTCTCCACCGCGAGCGGGACAAACAAATAGTTCGCCAGGACTGCGTACTTTTCCCGCTTCCGCGCCGCAGCCAACTCAGCCGCCGCTCCCGCACTGCGGTGTTATTAAATTAGTCACGGATATTTAAGGGACTTTAATTTAACATCAAAACAATTAAATTTCACTAGAAATTTAAAAAAAAAACATTTAACGAACAAAAAAGAACATTATAATTTATTTTCTAAATAATCATCCCATCATCCATCAGTAATATCCTGTCAAGATGTTTATTTAACACTGTCTGTCATGGCCTTATTAAAGGCCTCCACAAACCGGCCGGCGGTTCTAGAATTATGACTAAAGAGGTTTCATTTATTTATCTTATTAACAGGGTGCTTTAACGAACCAAATTTGTTTCCTAGTTTTCTCCAAAAAAACATAACAAAACCTATAACGTGTCATACATAAATATACTCCAGGAGCGGAATACTATTGTAGTAATACGTCATAATTGATGACAATTTATTATTTTATAGGGTTTTGTATTATAATAATACAGTATTCTAAAGACTTTTTAATTTATAACTGACACGAAATCGTAAGAAATTAAATTTATTAAAATTAATCGTAGAAGTGCTACGCCATAATCAGTCGTGAGCTTACTCATTGAAATCAATGTAAGGTTAAATATAATGTGCCATTTGCTATGATTACAACCGATACTGGTACCTTAAGTTGATTGTTATTTAATTTCTTAAGAAAATGTGGTAATAAACCTTAATTTTTGTCTAATTTTTGTATTATTGACGACAAATCCCTAAATAAACTGCGTTTTCCAAGTAACTTTTAAATCGTTTTTTACATCCTTCTGTGTCTTACATTGGCATGAAACTTGATAAGCGTATTTGAATTTCTTAATAATAAAATCATGTAATGCTGTTACAAATTTTTGTTGTATTTTAATTACTTTATTAAAAAAAACTATATTTTACTGCTGTGAATGAAGTTCGTAGCACGAAAATTCAATCAAAATACTAGTTAAATTACAGTACACTAGTCCCTTTTACTGCAGTTTAACCTGTAAAATGCCGCCTATCTCTAAAAAGCACGCAAAATTTGTGCAGTAAGTGGTCATTTTACTGTGTCTTAATTAGTAATTGTTATATTTTTCCCTGTTTTTAAAAGCGCAGTACAAACACAGAATTTCGAAAAAAACACATATTTAATTTTAGAAAATGTAGAAGCACGTATTTTTTAATTTATCATATTGTATGATTTTAATGCTTCATTTTGGACAAAAAAAAATCTCAATAACTATCAAATCTTGGAAAATATATTACTTTAAAACTGTTTTTTGCTATTATCTCAAAATCGACTTTTGTCAGTTACTGTGGTTTAGGAATTGCACGGCAGTTCTCCTCTCGTCCAACTAGAGACGCTATACGGCTCGTCTGTCCGCGACACGGCGTTTCAGCAGCATTTCGTGGCAGTTTTCGATACTCTGCAACGAAATGCTGGAACAACATACCTCCTCCTATACGTAACACAAAAACCTTAGCTACTTTTAAGTTTAATCTAAAAAGGTATCTTTTTAGCTTGCAGTCGTCGTGTTCGTAGACTTCGTGTATGCGTCGTCATTCTATTTATTTTTAACACCCTACAAATATTCCATTATATATAAATGTATATATTATAATACTTTTCGTCCCGCTACCTATTTAAGTTTATTTTCTAACTTCTAACTCGACCTCCACAAATTACTAACCATTTATTATTAAGTTATCCATTTTGTAAAATTTGTAAATACTATTGATGCTACTGTATGTACATTTGACAGTTGTAATTGTGCTGTTTGTGCTTTTTCCTGGCCCTGGGCTCTACGGAAAACCAGCGCTCTGACATGCCTAGGTATGCCAGAGCATATGCTGAGTGGAGTCCATTTGCAGCCACTATGACAGCACCAACATATTGTATTGTTAGATTATTATATATATATTTTTTTTTTAATGTAATTTTTCTCTTATTTTATTATTATTCTTTTTTTTTTGTTTCTATTGTGTGTGTTTAGTAATTAAGTTATTTTGATTCATGTTTTGGTGGTGTACCTTAGGCTCAATAAATAATTTTCTTCTTCTTCTTCTTCTCAATATTTTTCGTTAAGAAATTGGGAGATTTGTGACAGGAAATATTATGTTTTCATATGTCTAACTACTATAATATTAGCCGTGTGGTGACGGCAACGAGAACACATTTGTCACCACCCCGACTCTTCCTGCGGGTGTCGTAAGAGTCAACTAAGGGATTGAAGTGTCACTAAACTATCCTTGGATTTGATTTGATTGATGATGTGCAACAGCATCATCATAGTGGACACACTACTGCGATCGCCGATCCGCTTGCCCAGCGTAGCGATTATGGGCATTTACCTCCTAATGCATCTTTACGCATAGTTAATAAGAGAGGCCTACGTCCAGTAGTGGACTGAGGTAGGCTGATGATGTTATGTGATATAATATTAAGGTTTGTTAATTACTTCACAGATTATAATTAGGATTTTGTCGACTTTTGTACTGTCATCCATATGCACTATATTTACCACCCCAACTCTCTGCATTTATCAAACGATTTAATTTAGATGACTTTTCTTTGCAGGTACCTATTTTTAAGGTTTAGATATTTTTTGCAGTTCAGGTGGAAATACTAGTGTCCCAATAGTCGTCTTCATAACTTGAACTGCCATCAATAAGATAAAATCAAATATTAGAGCATTTAAACGATGAACAATGTGTGTGCCTTTAATGCTTCATATCCCAACTTTGAAATGATTAGCTCATATCTAAATTATTTGCATAATTTTAATACAGGCTGACTTTTATTAGGACTGGTAGTTATTATTTCAAAATCTCAATATTTTGACATTTAAATTTGGCCTGCCAGCAATAGCACGAGACACATACTCGTGCAATGGAATTGACTAAGAAAATCTATAATTTTGAGAAATTTCGATATTGTCACCTCATAAAATAAATACTATTTGGGCGAATTTTTATTTAGTTGCAGTTTTTTTTAATTTGGATTTTTTTCATATTTTTTCTACTCAGAATAGCGAGCTCTTTCGACCCTCATTAGCAGAAAAAAGTGTCCCGAGAATTCCATATTTTTTTTTTGTATTCCACTGAGTTACGGTCGAAGAAAGTGTATGAAAAATAGTAACTCAATTCAATGGATTTATTTTTGGGACACTTTTTTATTTCTATCATGATCGAAAGAGTTCGTGATTCTGAGTAGAAAAAATGTAAAAAGTCCAAATTTATAAAATTTAAAAAAACAACATCCAAATAAAAATCCACCCATTAAACTAAACTAACAAACTCGTCTCCCAAAACACATGACAATACTTTATGTACATTTACTTATGAGCAAATTATAGTGATTCAAATAAATATCTACTGTTACCATGTTACGTACTGCTACTTCTACCGTATTTATTGTAAATTATGTTTTGAGTGTAATTCCGTACTCAATAACGGTTACTTTTTCATTACTTATTTCAAGTCATAAATATTATCATTTCGAACAAAAATATACAGAAAGTTTTAATTAAAGAATTTAACTACTTGACTGAAAGAGAAATGCATTTTTCCATTTTACGGTTTTCATAGCGTAAATAATAAATCGTGCCTATAAATATTTTAAAATTCTCGTTACGAACGGCGCAGCTATTTTTAATTGGGACATGTCAATTACTTTTTAAGAAAACATTAATGGTTTAAATTAACTTTCTGCTTTGATCATAAACTGCGGCAATTTTAAGAATAATAGTCTACTAATAAAGAATATAAAATAAGCATCTTTATGAGATTGCACCTACATTATAGTAGGTTATAGGTAACCTTTTTCGTCCTAAGAAATATCTATGCCCGCACATTCTTGGACAGAACACCTGGAGGGTTATGAAATATTATCGCGAAATCCCGCGAAAATAAAACCCAGATAAATTGCCGCTAGCGACGTGTGGACGTATTGTAGTAAGATTTTGTCGTGGGACGTATACGTCTCCGTAAAATATTGTTCTTGCTTGTCACATGGCGACAGTGGCGGGATAAATATGACTAATATTTAAAGTTTGCATTGGTTGTTTTGGTGTAAGCTTGTAGCAAGTTTGGTTACATGGAAATCGTGCCGTAAAATTGGTTACCTACATCATCATACATCATCAGCCTATTATAATCCACTGCTCGACATAGGCCTCTCCTATTAACTATACGTAAAGACGCATTAGGAGGTAAATGCCCATAATCGCCACGCTGGGCCAGCGGATTGGTGATCGCAGTAATGTGTCCACTACGATGACGCTGCTGCCCATCATCAGTGCTTTGTCAAGTAATGGTTAGTGACACTTTAATCCCTTAAGTAGTCGACTCTTACTACACCTGCAGTAGGAGTTCGGGTAGTGACAAATGTATTCTCACTGCCGTCACCACACGGCATGTAGATTTTTGGTTACATGGAAATCGTGCCGTAAAATTGGTCGCATTGGATGAAACCCGGGAGTTAAAATTTTTCTTATTAGGTCGTATTAAATGAAGTGGTCGTGACGAATTTTTTTTCTATCCTCAGAGACTCCGGATAATTATTTGACTCTGAAATGAGTACCTATGAACATTTATTCGCACTGTATAGTGCATATTTCAATAATCGTCCTAGGATATTAGTGAAAATGTTGGTTTGATGATAGTATCTTTTATAGTTTTTACACAGGTTGGTTTTACTATAATTTTTATATTTGTTACTACGGAACCCATCGTACGCTAGTTCGACTCGCACTTATCATTACCATCCCCTAGAACACAACACAATAATTTATAATCATAGAAAATAAAAAATAATCAGAACTATGGGCTTATGGAACAGTGAGATAAATACTAACTAATTTGAATTTCTCGAATTATTCACTGTTCGTTAATGTATAGCTAACTAATACACATAAAAATACATGTATTGTATTTGATTCTTCGCCTACCGTCACGTGATTTAGTTACACTGACAATGTACCTACAGGAATATTTTTTTTACATTTTTAGAGCATTCTAAATACATGCGCAGTACTGTCAGCGTGAATATATCCAGTAATTATTAAACTAGTACTATTTTTACTGCAACACGGTTCGGCCATCAGCTTTGACGAGAGTCGAAGCTCACTGTGACGTAAAAATTACTGCGACTGATATTTTTACCCGTTTCGACGAACTTAAGTCACATTTTTATTTAAAGTTCGATTTAAAATAAGTGGAACTTGGGTAGCCTAGTTGAAACTTTAATTTAAATATCTAGGGGCGTAGAACCGATATGCTCAATTACACTCGCGGTCAATGAATACGGGTCAGGTGGATTTTTCATAGAAAATACTGGAAACACGCTGATTACAAATATTTAAAATAAATATTTATAATACAAACGGAACCGTTTTTGACATCAGATTGTATTGCAATTTCCCTGAAATTTTCACCTGATACGAAAAACACAGAACTTTATCGTCAGATGACTCCGTAGATATAAAAATAGCAACTCATGATTAAAAAACTGGTATTACCATACATTTTAGGTTGTTTTCTTAAACGGTCTACATTTTTGTCTATACAAACCGATCTGGCGACAATTTTTAGGTTTTTTGGGTTTATTTATAAATTCCAATACAACCTGATTAAAAAGTAGATTATACCTACACTGTAAATATTTTTAAAAAATATTTAAAATCTCCATATTTGCATTATTTTCTATGAAGAAAACCACCTGACCCGTTTTCATTGCCGGAGTGTGTATTATTTAAAACATTAAAGAAGAAAATAATCGAGTCCACTGGTGACCCTAAACCTGGCTCATTCCTAGGCCAATGAATAGACATAACATATTCAGCGTGGGAATGTAGCCAGCCTTTCGCTAGGGACAGATCTCGGGGACTTACGTTAGGTTACGTTACGTTATTTTAAATTATTAGTTTTATGTATAATTTAAATATCTAGATAAAAATACATCTTACAAATACAGGGTGTTTTTTATATCATTAGCCATATTGCAATATGTGTTGGGTAAAGGCGTAAAAAAATATTTGGTAAAACAAAAATAATCCATTTTTCATTATCCTTTTTGTTATAGATTTTTAAAAAAATCCCATTATCTAACGAATGTTTGGTCACTATGATCACTTGCTTATTTTGCGTACTGACCCACCATCTCATAACTGCCAAATCAGATTGGAAAGGGTGTTTGAGTTTGCAACTTTAATTAACCCGCATAAGGTAACTAATTCAATGCGTTATAACGTACGTAACAAGTTTCCTACGCGTGGTGGTGAATGGAGGTGGAGCTTAACTTGCAGGTAAATCTCACGAGACAGCATTATCAGTCTATCGCATACAGTACTAATAATGAGGGTATTTTGAGTTGCGCGCCGATCTGAGGGTAGTTTGACTCGAGTGCGTTCACGCAAGCGCACTCCTTCTTTGTTTACAGAGTGCTGTACAAATGGCACATGGCATCTTGCGATCAGCCGAGCCAGCATAATTTGACCTCAAGAACGGAGTAACTTAAATGTTCCGTCATACAAACGCGTACTGGTTTACCTCAGATATCGATTCTAATGCACTCTCTAAGCAAATTGAATTGTTGATGACGACGAGCAGGTACAGGTAGGTATGCGCTTGGGCAGTTTTAATCAAATAACAATCGTGTGTGCATGTAGTTAGGACATTTTATTCATTGTTTAGTGCCGATGGTGGGGTGAGTGACGTCGGCTGATCGGTGCTTGTGATGAACTCCTGATTGGCTAAGACTTGACTACTCAAACCTGCTACCATTTTGTCTGCCATCGAATCGCACGGATTGAAACAAACTTGCCTAGTGACCACAAATTATGTTTTTGCCGGATAAAAAACGAAAAAAAAAACTAAAAAAAAGTGTCACTTTTTTTTTCAAAAATGTTGTGTACTGGTGATCGCGAATGACATATCCAAATTTGGCTAACGACATAACAAACACCCTGTATACATACTTACGGATAAAAAATGTGCTGAAACTCCGAGCCCGACGGTAATGTGAGAAGGCTGGCTGTATTTCCGCGCTGGATAGCAATGCCCAGGTTTTGAGCAAGAAAAGAGCCCTCTGGTCACCGACAGCTTCAATAAGGCGCTTCCCAAGAGACCCCGACTTGGTGCCGACGGAACCATCTTGGTTGGGGTGATATTCAGATATTCGCCCATTTGTCATGCACATGCTTATCGCATATTTTGCGTTATATGGCTTCATTAACATGGATGCCATTGTCAGAACTGGACCAAATTAAATTGGGACGAATCGGAAAACATCAGCTTTCCAATAAAAAAAGAATCGTCGGTTCACTTAGTCGAAAGTTTTGAGGTAAAAAACATTTAAAAAACATATAGTCGAATTTAATCCCTTCGTCGACTCTTACAACAGCCACCTTACAAAATCAATCACCAGCTTGTCTATCTCTAAAGCTTTAAAGATCGCCGAGGACAGACCCGCTTGGAAGAACATGGTGCATCAAACAACAAACCCTTCTAGCTAGACACGACCTTCAGAAATGAAGATGCCGACTAAGAAGAAGACAACAGCCACAGGAAGACTGGTGGTGGTGACAGATGTATTCCTACTGCCGTAACCGAACAGACGTTAGATACATTAACGTTAGAAGACTTAAAAAGGAGAACCGAATCCGTAAATAAACAACAAAATAATGTCACATTAATCCGTTGGCCGTACCGGGCAACTTTAAACTCCAATATTTAGTTTTAAATGCTCGCAAAACTTTTTGGAGCAAATTTATCGCTGGGACGCTTAGTTATTTTTCAATTTGGGAGATCTCTGGATCGCTTTAAAAGTAGTTTAAACGCCGATTACGAGAGAATGCAGAAACTTTGTTATTTGGGAAAAAAGACTAAGTTCGTTTTTTATTCGAAAGACGCTTTTAATCTAATGGTTTAGGATTCGAACTTGTTTTTATTTATTTTTGTATTCTCTTTATCTGAGAAGGCAGTGATTAGCTTAGTAAATCAAATGCAGTGCTATTTTTTGTCATTCAAATTATTATTTTTTTACAAAACAGATATACTTACCTTGAAATGTTAGCGTCTTAAGCAAAAAGCTTCCAGTGTGTTGCTGAGTATAATGCAGAATTTGCTTGTTTCTTTACACGAATTGTCTGTCTAAGCGTCTTTATGGCAAGCGACAAATAATCAAACTCCATCTTCAAAATATCACTTGTAGAAAACGTTGAATAAGTACCTACCAAAAATGCGCCATTTCCTCTTTATATTCTGAAACATTGCTCGACGAAGTCCATTTGTAACTCGAGTATTGTTTTTTCATTGAAATAGGGTTTCCAAATATAGATATGCATGACGTTTTGATTAATATAAGCGTTAATTTTTTGACGAAACGAACAAACATTGAAAAACAAAGCCCATAGCTACTCATAGCTAATAAGATCTAAAAAAAATATTTAGACCTTCTTATGAAATGTAAGGACAACTTATAATAAAATAAAGAAGTATTTCATGATACAGGCCGCTTTATTCGCCGTTAAGGGTCAAGGCACACCTGGAGTAGATTGAATTCTATGAATAAATTTGCCGGCACAACACTTTGTGTCAAAGGATGGGAGTAAGCGGGGTTTACGCTCGTTATGTCTTTTTGATGGCACTTTGTAAATCAAAAGTTTTCGTGTGAATGCAGTCAAGTATTCATACTATGTCATAGAATTTAAAGGCTCTTGATTTATGGAAAAGCGGATGGTGAAGATAAGACAAACGAGACAAACTGCATGAGAGGGAAAATGTATAGTTGGCTTCAAAATTGCATGGACAGTTTATGAATGAATTCATTCATAAATCGTCCATGCAATTCTGAACGCCACTGTACCTACGTACATGATTTTTATTGTAATTAAAGGTAATTCATATAGATAATAAGAATAATAAGTCATAAAAAATACAATACCTTAAAACTGACTAAAAATAAAATAATACTAAACTAAACTAATACATCCCCCAAGTTGTCTCCTCCCTGTAGGAGAGTGCCCATAACACTGGCCACATTTCCTCGCTGGATGGTATAGTTCGAGAAATATAAATTGAATGTTTATTTTTAATATAATGTAGGTAGAAAGTTACCAATTTATATTTCACAATATAATACCTAACCTATGATTAACCTTTACTGATTTCGTGAGTATGGAGCTTACCTATGCCGGTAGTTGTATGTCGCTTTGTAAAGTATATCGCTTGAGGGTTATCTCATGAGAGAAATCCCAGGGTTCAAACCTGTCTTTGTCGCTCTAATACAAAGAGTGACAGAAAGCGGTAAGTACGTTACCTACGGTACTGAGTGTTAGAAATTTGGCATCTTGACTGCGCACTCAGTTACTTATTGAAAGCATATGTTCAAATCATAAGCTTCAAACACATTCAACTCGCTTATCCCTTCGACCACAACATGGGCCGGCCACATTTCATCGAAAACAAGAACTTATTGCTACCCGCGTAAATAACTGAACATTATTACATTACAAATCAAACCTGATTTTTCCCACCCCTGGTATTCTAATTACTGCAGAAACTTTTCGACAGTCCGCTGTAAATTATTTCCAAGTCAAGGGATTTCTGTCTTATTGAATTCTTGGTATTATTACAATTTCGAAGTTTTGTTCAGGTTTTATTGTATCTGCGTCCCCGGGGGACTTTGGAATTATATTTACTTTCTGTTGAATGACGTCTTTGAGTATTGTTATATTTAGGTGTGTCACAGATACCAGACATATAGTAGGGTCCGGAGCGATCAAAAATATCTGAACACGCCTTTATTGCCATAACGATATAGGCGTGTCCAGATATTTTTGAGCGTTCCGGACGCCACGATATATTTGATGGTGCCAGTACAATATTAAACAACGATCGAAATAAGGAGAAAATCTAATAAGTTCCTTAAGTCAACACAAGGATTCATTGAAAATTATGTCATAATTATAGCATTAGATGCGTGGGAATATTTTTCAGAGTTCCGTAATGTTATGCTGTGAAAATTATTTAAATATTTGTATTCCAATAAGTTTCACAGCATAACAGTAAAAACCATGTCACTGCAAACTGTACATATCAAGTACTTAAAAACTACTTCAATTTTTTGGGCAAAATTACTTCATTTCTACTTCAAAATGTTACTGTCAATAAACACATAATTATGGCTGACTTTCCTTAGCATTAGACGTCTTCGACAGATCGTTAAACACGTTCGCAGATATATTTTTACGTTAACATTAATAAACATCAATAATTTTAACCAAAAATGTATGTGAATTCATAGTTTAAGGAATTATGTTCGCAATAAAACCAAGATTGTGCCCTAAAAATACGATACGATATAATTCGACGGTAGAAAGGCTAATTGACTTAACCGACATTTTATGAACTTTACAGGAGAGCCGTTTAAAGTTTTATTTTTTAGCAAAAAAATCGCTACAAAAAAAGTAACAGGTATATTGTAACCCAAGTGCCATCAAATATTCTAGATATAAAGGCGCATACTTTGGTTCCTACCTTGATAAAATTAGTTTATTATGTCTCGAAATAAAGGTCGCTTAAGACAAATCTGCTAAAAATGAGAGAAAGGCTAATTGGTTCAAATACCAACAGCGTCTGCCGCCGGAGGCAAGTCAAATGACTGTAGTGTAAAAGTGCACTTTTTTAAAATGAAGGCTAAATGAGCTAAGCGCTATTTTTACTATACAACGGGGTAAGGCTAAACAGTTTAAGCGATTCTTTAATGGAAATAAGTGGCGATTCTAATTGACTTAATGACACACACTCATTGAAAAACGGATTGCTTAAATCTCAGGAATTATATGAATATTATTAAACATGGTGGTTGAAGCTCGGATATTTAGAGACAAAGGTATAATTACTCTGCAGGTCTAAAGAAACAAAATTAATGAAAATCGTTTTTCTCAATTTTTATTGCTATATAAAGAAAAATATTTGCTTCTAATAACATAATTAGATAGTTATTTGGCAGAATCAGTCTTAGAAAAATTGCGGATATTGATTACGGCGTTTCATCCGCAATAACCTTTCTGTCGCTTTTATTGGAAATTATTACTACGCTTGATAGTTACGTTACATTTTTTAATCTTAATTTTTATTATATCTGTAGTCAGTTTTTTTTACAATATAAACGGCAGAAATAAGTACCTAAGTAAGTATTTAGACTTAAACTTTAATTATTATTAAATAATCAAGAAATAACAATGAAAATAATTATATTATTTCATAATTTGAAATACACGATTTCAGTATCACACACAAATCACTACGGTACATGCGCCTACCGGCACAGACTACAAGTGATTGACGCGCCCGCGCGGGGGGCGGCTGTAGTTATAGGCGAGCGGCTCAAAAAGCACCGACGGCGGCAAGAGTGTGATTGTATCGCCGAGTCAAAAGTTTCTCATAGAAATTTTTGATGATTTAAGCTACACTGATATGATGCATTATGATTTTATTATAAGGATTTAAATGACACAGGTCAAACAAATATTCTATTTCAACCGACATTCTCATCTATAAAAAGAGGTTCAAAATGCTTAAGTAACATACATTTTATGGTTTAGGGTTTTACGTATTTGGTTGAAGCGACCCATGTCCTAAAAAATTGGGAAGAGCTAAATGGTTCAAGCGACATGCTTCTTTTATTTTAAATGGAGGCTAAATGCTTCAAACGCCTATGGTGACACTTTTTTGTTGAAGTTCAATTGACTTAAAAGACAATGCTCGTGTGTGATGGAGTAAAGCCAAAAGGTTCAAATCAAAACGAATGGCAAAGTTGGGAAAGTAAAAACCGCTTAAGCGGGAACCAACCAAACATGTTTGTGGATCAAGCCACGTTTCATTCAAAAATGCAATTTTTTGTGTTGCTTCATGCCTTGATTTTTTTAACGCTGTACCAAATTTCAGAAGTGTTAACCGCCATCAAAATCGTCTGATCGCTATGAAACCGAGTTCAATCGACGGAGAAAAATCTGCCGATTCCGATGATATAAATAACTCAATATCGGCCAAAGTGTCGCTTAAGCCAATTAGCCTTTCTACCGTCGATATCTGATGGTGACTGTACCTAACTACAATATTATTTCATTTCAACCTTTCTCATTTCACCACTTTCTTGAATACATAGTAAGTAGTAACTCTTTTATTCATTTATTCATCCAGATTTAAATAAATTACAATTCATTTCTAAAGCGTGGACTATTTCAATGTTATCACGAGATCTAGAAATTCTGAATGTATATCTAAAACTCCGAGTTAATTACTATTACTTAGAAACCAAAGTTATATTTTAAATAGACATGAATGATTGATAAGGTTCTTTTGGTAAATTAAATCGAGTTGCAGACTCGTTTGATTTGAAAACCTTTATTAGTCGATCGGAGTAATTAAAGTTTTGAGTTATTATCTCCTTTGGTTTAAAAAATGGGAGAGGAAAGCATTTAAAAAATAGGTACTTACCTTTTTGAATAAATTGTTGCCACTTTGCAGGGCCTAGCTCTAAAAACAGATGATAATATAAAAAATTCGGTAGGTAAGTATACGCAAAAGCTAAGCTCCTAATAAATGTACTAGAATGACCGATTCAAAAAGTGCATTTAGACCAAACGAGCATTCGCTCATCATTCTATCCCCCACTCTACGAAATTCGTTCGTTACACAAAACGCTACACGCTTTAGAAATTGATTGATTTCGTAAAGTGGGGGATAGAATGAGCGAATGCTCGTTTGGTCTAAATGCACCTTAAAGAAAACTCACGTAAAAATTTTCATACATACATTAGTTACATGATATTTCGTTCTAATACATTTATGATTTTTCGCTTATCGCATGCGCATGCGGAATGGCATCTTAGCTATGCCGGCAGTTACATGGAATTACCTACTCATTGGTGGTAGTCAGAACTTTGGGTGCAAAACTTTAACAAAACTTGTCAAAAGGACACGAAAAACCATGTACATACATTCACAAAAAATATAATTCGCTGACTGTGTGACTCAACCTCGTATAAAGGCATACGAGATTGTGTCAGAAATGTACATTTCTATAGAAAATTAATACATTTCATATACGAGCATAAGTCATACACCGTGGACATAGGAGGTTGAGTCACACAATCATCGATATCTACACATTCAAACATTGTGAGTTCATGATTTCGAGATAGGCAATAAAATTAGATACAGATTTTTCATTATATTCGTATTTTCTTTGCTGAATGTTCTCATTAAGTCAATTTTGAAGTTTTGTTAAAATTTTGCACTCATAGTTCCGATCAGTGGTGAATATCGAACCCATAAAGAAGCTGTTTGCAGGCTTGCCACAAACTTCGAAATTAGTAAACTTCGAGCATAATGTCTCCGTTACTCTAACGAATGTGTAATTCGAATAAAAGAGGTAGAAACTCAGGATTAGCGATGTTCTAAATGGGTCAAAATTATTTTCGTTGTCTTTCTTGTTTCATACCATTCTGTCACGCTTTTAGTGGCTGTTTCGACTCAGTACCTATATAAAAAAATCCAGTGCACATGTATTTCTTTTCCGCGTTAAATTTTAATCGATGCATGAGTAATTGAAAAAAAAAAACCATCATCTCATACAAAAATCACCACTGCGTTACGTTTTTAGGGACACAAAACAAGACAACGACAAGAATTTTGACCCAAATTCTTCGCAGCAGTCCTTCTATCCTTCTATGGTAGAAAGACTGTGGCCGCTCAATCGATAATTCAATTTTCCACCGAATCGTTTAGTGCATTAACTGAGTAACAATGTGCAAACTCTAGTTAACTGCCAAAGTTGTGCTAATGATACGAAAAAGCGTGAACCTAACGGACTAAATTAGAATTAAACGCATATCTGGCTACATTTAAATTTGGCTATTAACATGTTAATCACCATTTCTGCGAATAACGAATAGCTGATACTTTTCGCATAATTACCGGATGAAGTTGGCTGATAGTTATAACAAACGAGCTGGAAATGCATTCTTTGGTTGAATAAAAATTATGACGTATGAATGAATCGAAATGAAATGAAATGTTTTATTTTGCGTAAAAAATTAATTAAACATTTACACCACTTCTATTTGAAATGTCGTTACCTAAAATTTATCTCGCTGAAAACACCAAATCTATGAAGATTTCTTTTATTTTAATGTCCGGTCGTCTACCACTGATTGGCATAGGTACATTTTTTCTTGAGTATGTATCCAAAGCAGGCCTGTCCAACTAGCGCGTTCTGTTCGTACTGTCAGTGCCACCCCGGGGAGTACATCAGTAGGGCCTCACGGCGAGCGTCACCAATCATGATTTTTGTTTTGATATAACTATGTGAAAATTGTGATTTTTTTTCGCAATAACCTGCAGATTGGTTGCCGCTGTTATCGTATATGCCTATTAGAAAGGCAATTATTTTCTCACTCTACCTTAAAGTCACATAAAGCACATAAAGTCCATTTCAAATACGAAGGCCCGATTCCACTTAACAAACTAATTAGGCGTCAGCAAATAGGATCAGTGATATCAAAAGAAACCTGGCGAGTCCCTTTTATGGCGTGATATTTTATGCATACTTACATCGGTGTACCACACGTGCCAATTTGTAGTGGACCAATTAAATGACAAAAGTTTCGAGTGGCATCGGGCCTTCGTATTTGAAATGGACTATATCTCCATTTTCATAGACGTCTCTTAACTTAGCAAGCCGCTAAGTATTGATCCCTTCGATCTTATAGACATATTGATAAGATCGAAAGGGAAAAACAATACTTAGCGGCTTGCTAAGTTAGGAGATTTTATATTTTAAAGACAAACGGGTCTGCATCGCGTAAGCTTACGTTTGATTATATCCTGACGTTTCGAGCATGACGTTACACCCGTGGTCGCAGGCAGACTCTGCCTAATGGCCTGGCCACAACATTTTGTCTAAGGCAACCAGCGGCGAGCGAATCCATGAGCTGGAGCGGGATGCCGATATCGGTACTCCCTCTCGCATGTATGATTTACCGCTAAACCGGTCGCCTTAGACCAATATCGTGGCCGCGGCGTAAACGTAACGGTAAACGCTCACGCGATCAAGACCCATTTGTCTTTAAAATATGAGTCATAATCGTGAAAGTTTAAATCAATATATTAGGAGACGTGTAAGAATGTCTGTTGTCCCTTACGATCTTATAGACATATTGATAAGATCGAAAGCGACAAACAATACTTAGCGTTTAAGAATAAGGGGGATACAAGAATAAAATAATGCATTAATATCAGTCTCCGATATTCAGAACGAGTGCAGCTCCCAAATCGTCTGCATAAGCCAATGGCGGAATTATACGAAAAGAGCTGTTTGTTGCAGGCCCTCTTTGTTTACCACAGGGGTCGGCAAACTTTTCTGAATAAGAACCAATCTCTGGTTTATTAGCTTGTACCATGGATCGGGACCGGTTTTTTAGAAAACTCTTTGAAATAGCCCAATATTTTAGAATGTTTTGTACACTTTATGTAGTCTTAATTAAAAACATTGTATTTTTAAATTACTCCATTTACAAATAATTTATAAAGCGAAGAATGAAAACGAATGAAAACAAAAACCTATTTTGGGCGAGGAAATGCTGCCAGCACCCGCGGTACTATGCCACATGGGTCAATTTTCTACTTTTCTTTTCTACGTTGAAATCAATTTTCTAACAATAAAATTATAGTACGGTCTAACGTTACTGCTTTGCGAGTTTAATAACTCGCAAAGCATGCAGTATAGCTGCATTTTTGGTATGTTGTTTAGACACCATAGGGCACTATAAAACCACATTTTGCAAGCAAAAAAAAGTTGTGCTAGTTACGTAGTACGTGAAAAACTGCGAAATTTACGGTCAATTTCAGTTTCTGATTTTTATTAAAAAAACCTTACGTTTTTTGACATTATACGTTAGGAAGCGTTTAAAGATTAATAAATATCCAACAAGTTGAGCTTAACATGTATTACAGTGGGTCTTATAGTTTCGGAGATTTGCGACTTCTTAAAAGTACTATTTTTGTAAACTAGCGTTATTTTGAGTTTTGCTAACGTTTTCGGCTTAATATCGCCTCACCTAATTATGCTACGAAAAACATGCAATAATGACCTTATAGCACACTTAATATTCTTTCGTTAAAGGGTAAAATCATGTCAGCAAACTTTGTAATTGAAAATAAAAACGCGTAATTCAAAAGGCAGTAGGCCCGCTATCTAAGTTTATCATACAAATCGCAAGTCGTGTGGCAAAGCTGCAATTTTAGTTTATTATATAGGCCCTATAAGGACGTACAAAAATGCATATTACAAGAAAAACAAAAAAGGGGTTTCGGGATAGGACGAAAAAAACTGAAAAAATATTGGACTTCTTTTACTTTTTGACGTTTAATTAAAAAACTATTATCTTTTTGATACTAATTGCTACAAAACTTAGAAAGAATATTAAATTTGAAAGGATTGGTAGCTCAAATCCTTTCATTACCCTAAATTATATAGATTTAGAGATACGACATTTCAAAATGTGCCCTTCATTAAGTTAAGAATAAAAATGCATGTTTTGAAGCCTCGTATACCCCCAACTATAAGACTTGCAGTAATTGTTATCGGCTCAATTTGTTCCAAATTTAATGTAGTTATTATCTACAATTACCTTTTTTTTCTTAGCGCGAATGTTTTGCCAATATTTAGTGAATAGCTTTAACGTAACCTAAAATTTGTTTATGTTTTGATAAAAGGGCACTTTATGAAATGTCGTATCTCAAAATATATATACCTTACGGTGATGCAACGTAGCTCAAATCCTTTTAAATTTAATGTTCTTTCTTAGTTTTATAGCAATTAGTATCAAAAAGATAATAGATTTTTAGTTAAACGTCAAAAACCAAAAAAAGTCCGAATTTTTTTCCGGTTTTTACGTCCTAGGCCCAAATTATTTTTTTGTTTTTCATGTAATATGCATTTTCGTATATATCTATAAGGCCTTTATAATATACCAAAATTGCAGCTTTGCAACTCGACTTGCGATTTGTATGAAAATCATAATTTAGCGTTTATACTTTCAACTACAAAGTTCACTGACCTAATTTTACCCTTAAATTGAAGAATATTAAGTGTGCTATAAGGTCATTATTGCATGTTTTTCGTAGCATAATTAGGTGAGGTGATATTAAGCTGAAAACGTGAGTAAAACACAAAATTTTATCTAGTTTACAAAAAGGAGTACTTTTTAAAGTCTCGAATCTCTGAAACAGTAAGACCTACGGTAATGCATTTTAGCTCAACTTGTTGGAAATTTATTAGTCTTTAAGCGTTTAATAACATGTGATATCCAAAAATGTAAGATTTTTTTTATTAAAAATCATAAACTAAAAAATGGCCGTAAATTTCGCAGTTTTTCACGTACTACCCAGCTAGCACAACTTTTTTTTGCTTGCAAAATGTGGTTTTATACTGCCCTGTGGTGTCTAAGCAACATACCAAAAATGCAGTGTACTACTTGATTTGCGAGTTTAGGGTAAAATGATGTACGATTTGATCGTACTATTAGTTGACTAAAAAAAATAGTAGGCTTCCCATTAACAAACTACCTACACAATAGTAATGTTTCCAGGTTTCAACGCAAATCGGTAGAGTTAATAATTCAACCAAATGTTACGAATACATGAAAGCGACAAGAAACCGAATGAACTGATTATCGTGCAAAACACAGATCACTTCCTTTAGATGAACGAATGACGTCAATTAGTGTCGGTTGGTAGTAATGTGCCCTTCTCTGTCACTTTCCGAGCATTGTGTGGACAATATTACTAAATGGTAAATGTCCCCATAGTAATTTACCATGCTGGAACATTACCCATATTATGTTAGAAAAGTTGAATAATTTACCCGAGTATCGTATAACTTTAGTTGATATCCACATAATATTTACAGCCTTATTTATTGAACCTTTATTAGACAATAAAAAAGTATCAACCCTGTAAATATAGGACATACTATAGCAACATGACGTCAGCCCTAACACCTACCAGATCAATAAATGATGTATTAAAAAGTGATAGGCAAGTGTATTTATAAATTATGTTTCAATAAAAATTTATTATATGCCCAATAGTTTTACAAATCACATATATGAAACAAATTGGTGGCTTCCGTGTACTTATTCAAACTGTACTTCAAAAGGCATTGACATTGACATACATTTTTGACAGATATTGTATTGTACTGTACTGACTTCATAGCGGCAAGGGACTATAAATAAGCTTAAACTACGAAAATACTACTGAGGGATAAACGCCCTATTAGTCTACTTAGAGATCGCTAGGCTGACATGGTCCACGCAGATTATCAATTGGCACAAGACCGAGGAAAATGGCGCTCTCTAAAGTCGGCGACCTAGACTTATTCAGCCTCCGTAGCCTAGTTGGTAGTGAATAGTGACCCTGTCTACGAAGCTGGAGACTCCGGGTTCGATTCCCGGCGAGAGCATTATTTGTGTATTTATTTATCACAAATATTTGTTCCTTGGGCATGACTGTCTAAATATTTAAGCATCTATATAATTATATCTATCTACTACAGGCATATGAATCGGTTGCTTGGCACCCACACCACAAATCTTATTCGAGCTTACCGTGGGACCAAGTCGATTTGTGTAAAATGTCCAAAGATTTTATTTATTTATTTATTATTAATACCGAGTCTGTTTGTGATATGTCTCTGTTGCAAAAACAGATGCCCGCCGGCATTCAAACTTACTACCATTAGGGTATTTGGTTTGGGGATAAATGTCGAAATCTCAGTAAGTAATATGATTAATGATATGCTTAAATTGTTTACGGCTTAAGTAACATTTGCTGTACTTTTATGATTTATTTGTTATAATGGATCTAGTCCGGTATTCACTAGGGCAGGTCACTGATGTATGAAGAAAAAAAAAGTATTTGTTTTTTACTGGGCACAGTTTTAAATAGTTCCGTAATTAGGTCAATAAGGAGTGTGCATAATGATTTGGCCGTCGGAATTAAGTTGCAACATGCTTTTCTACAATTACGGAGGCAAAGGAGACGAAAAAACAGTCGAAAATAATCACTTTTTTTAAGCCATTTTGAAAAAAATCTACTCAAA
>JALPQI010002423.1:0-90692 GCA_025490895.1 Thaumatotibia leucotreta
CTACTAGAGACCGTTGCCCAATGTCACAGTAAAATTGGTCTAAGTATTGAATGTATAAGTTTTAAGAGGACAGTTTTTCCCAATACCCCCTAACTGTAGTCTACGGTCACGGTCTGTAACTCCCTAGTGGCCCGTAATGGATGCAGCTATTTATGCACTATTACCTCCCCCACGTGGAAACAATAAGAACAAGGAAAAGGGAAAAAAGAGCGATTTGCCCTCTGACTTGCCAGTTTCACTGCAATATGGGGGATATGAAAATTTATCGATTTTCAATCTAAGGTCTTGTAGGGGAAATAATTTCTTTGTTTCAGATTTCTATTGAAATGAATAGCCATATTTTTTCTGGTATATTTTCAGTGTTATATCAAAATTATATAAGCATGGGCTATGATTAGTGTGAGTCATAAAACTAAGTATTATGAGACATTTGATTAAAAATATTAATAAGTTATTTAAAAAATATAATTAGTATTATAATTAACGTGAGACTCAAACATATTAAAATATTTAGCGAAACGGGTTACTCCCGTAATATTAAGTCAATAAGTTGTTTATTAATTAAATATACAAAGAAAAATAGAAGAAAATAAACTGAAACTAAGGAAATGAAACAATATCTACAAATACTACACTTTAACAAATATTTACAAATAAAAAACAGGCTCGAGCTCCGTGCCTGATGGTAGGGTGCCCAGAAGGCTGGCGGAATTACCTCATCATCATCATCATCATCATATCAGCCGAAAGACGTCCACTGCTGAACATAGGCCTCCCCCAAAGATTGCCACAATGACCGGTCCTGCGCCACCCGCATCCAGCGGACTCCTGCGACCTTCACCAGGTCATCGGTCCAATTGCTATTCGCTGGGCGAGGTAATAGCCAGCTCTCTGGTCACCCGTGGCGTCTACGAGCCGCTTCTTAAGCCCTTTAAAAAATTTATGGGTTCCAGGTCCCCAGGGGCCAAGTGTTTCTACCCCAAACGGCACAAATATGCAGCTGGAATCTATAGCTGCATATAAAAAAAAGAAAGTCAATAAGTGCTCGACATGTTTCGATCCATTTAGAGGAGCTTCGTCATGACGATCGACATTCGATACGTCGGGCTTTGATTGCGGGTACTTCATGATTCATATTATGTATTTGAATTACTTGCTTTCACCATGAACAACTAAACTTATCAATGTTCCAATTTGAAAAACCACGTCAATTTACTAAAAAAAAAAAATTTCTTTTTATCATTCAATAACAAAAAAATCCTACCATCTATGATACAAATAGGTTATCTTTGATAGTCTCTTTTAATTTCGTAAATTTACCAATCATAAAGCTTGCGAAATATATTTATTGAACCTATAAATAAGATGCAAGTGCGACTCATCAAAATGAGATACATTTGTGAACTACTTATGAATGCTGATATCGGTTAAAGCAATCTCAATTGCATAATGGATTATTGTATAATTTAAATCGTCCTTTAGGAATTGGATATCAGATATTTCCTGATGCATTTCATATTTTATTCACGATTTTATTCCTACGGGTAATACAGATTAAGTAATATAATATATATATGAGTAATACTGTGTTATGTAAAGAGGCAAACGAGTAGAACGTTTGCTTGTTGGTGAACCAATAGATATTTCAACAATAGGCATGATGACTGGCAAGTCCAATCAGCATCTTTTTTCGAACTGTCAAAACGATAACCACTATGGAATTTTATATGAAATACTCAAAATTGACGTCACGTTTGAGTACTGCCAAATGACCTACTCTTTTAAGTTCTTTTCAATTTATTAAATAGAAGTTCTGTACAAAAATTACTGCAATCTATATCTTAGTAATAATTTCTTCGTGTATTATGTCGTGCATAATGTTAAATAATTTATTTTAACTACAGCCATCATCCCTATTATCAATAGCAGCTAAGATTATAGGTACTCGGTTGCCTCATATTTATATTCAAAGGAAACCTAATCTTTTAACAAAATCATTGAAACGGTCAAATTAACCAGTAACCCGTATATGATAAACAACAAAAGGATTATGTATTAACAATCCGCGTTCTGATGGTATCATCACAAAACAAAGGGTCCGCAGCTATGCATAATTGAACCGACGTGTCCGAATGTCCATGTACGCCTGATATGCGGGTTTGATAATGGGCTTCAACGAGTTTAAACGGACACTAACGGCATGTATTAACACGCTGTAACCGCTAAGCGCTTTTTATGTAAGCTCTGAAATAGGTTGCTGAGTGATTAAAGGACGAGTTGAGGGAAGGTATTGAAAGGACCATGGGCAGATTTGTATGGAGAGTGAACCAAAAACCAACAGAGCTCAAAGTGGTGTCATTAATAAATAAAAATAAAATTAAATAGGTATTTACTAACAGGTACTTTGTCAGCCTCCGTAGCTTAGTTGGTAGTGACCCAGCCTACGAAGCTGGAGGTTCCGGGTTCGAATCCCGGCGAGGGCATTATTTGTGTATTTGTTTATCACAAGTATTTGTTCCTTGGTCATGGTTGTCTATATATTTAAGTATCTATATGTATCTATCTATTATATATATCGTCGCCTGGTACCCACATCACAAGCCTTAATTGAGCTTACCGTGGGACTAGGTAGATTTGTGTGAAGATGTCCAAAAAATATTTATTTATATTTATTTATTTATTTACAATTATTTCATTTCATTCTATGAGTATGATGTTCAATTCCATTGCAAAACGGTGATATTCGTATTTTAGTCAGAGAAAATACTACTTGGTGTGTGGACGACTGTGATTTACTTAGGGAGTACTCGCAGAACGCCTTACTCATATAAAAGTATCCAATGGAATTCAATTTTGCACCTATAGAATGAAATAAAGTAAGCAGACCTTTTTTAATGACACTACTCCCAGCTCTGTTGGTTTTTGGTCCATTTTGGTGCATAGTCCTTTACGAGAATAAAACGATGTAAATTTTGTGTAAAGTTGAAGAATGCAATTCAGTGTGAATGAATCAATTCTTACGTCGAAAATTAAATTTGCAATTTGGATTGTCTTTGTTAAATGTAAAATTGTCATTTACTCAGTTTATTTTTCTACTCTATCCCTATCTGCTGAAACATGTCGCTTATTTATTTTTATTATAACTAGATTTTAATTTTTAAAGTATGGTTAAAGACCCTCGGCGTGTATTGAAAGTTTCCTATACGGGTAAATATAACCTAATTATTGTTGATGTTGGTTGACTCTGACCTGATTAGATTTTTTATAACACCTAAAACAATAAATTGAACAGTATAAACCACAGAAGTGTTTTGTTTACAAATTAGAACATTAGAGTATAATTTACCAATACACATAATTATTACGATACGGATAATGCAATCAATGTGAGAATCTTACGAAATTAAGCACCAGCAAGTTTATTTTAATAGAATATTTGTTTGAAACTAATCGTCTGTATTCCCTCTCCATTAAGTAAATCTGAGCTGGTCCGAGTTAGCTAAACCCACAGCGTGTTCATTCGATTTGCACGTTTAGAACATTAGATCACTGTACTACTGACTGACTAGCGTCAACACGTGGTACACGATAGTGCAATGTTCTGCAATTATCTTTTATCTAACCCGTGTGAGTGAAGGCAGCAAGAATACATTTTTCGCCACCCCAACTCTTCCCGCGGGTGTCGTAAGAGCTGACTAAGGGATTGAAGTGTCACTAACTATCCTTTGATTTGATTGATGATAGGCAGCAGCGTCATTATAGTGGACACATTACTGCGATCGCCAATCCGCTTGCACAGCGTGGCGATTATGGGTCAGAGGCATACGTCCAGCAGTGTACTGAAATAGACTGATGATGTGTTGTGATCTGATCTTTTAGCTTGGGTGCGTAGCCAAGATGTCAATTGCTAAGGCTCATTTGCAAACAAAACGCAACTGTCTTTGTCACACTAATAGGAAAGAGCGACAGATAGAGAAAACTTCAATACACTACTGAGCGTTGGCGGTTGGCATCTTGGCTATGCAATCTGTTTGCAAATTGTATTTTATACCTTGAGAAGACTCTAGCAAATTGGATGAAATTGAACTCTTGACAATTTACTATTTATGAGGCAGCAATAAATTTATTGGCAATTTTAATTGCTTTTGAATGAGACGGCAGTCTGAAAAGTAAGAAAAAAGTGAGGTTTTGTAGCGTCAAATTTTAATCTAACTACAAGTATAGACCTCACTAATTTAAATCAACACTCGTTTTCTAGTTAAATTTACTCCAGGGATTGAATACTATCAGTTATAAACCCTTATTCATAAACGTATCCTTACTTAGAAAGCTACTAAATTTAGAGTTTACCGGTTTAGAGGCAGAACCAACTATTTCGGTAAACAGCTTTCAGCGAATAGTAATCTGTGCCACTGGCATAAAATACAATTTGTCAAAACTAACTTCAAGGAAATAGTTGATTCTGCCTCTAACCCGGCGGTTTGTCCTTTCCGGTTAAATGTTAGAGTAGTTTGAATTATCTGTAAGTCAGATACCACGTGTTGATCTAGCTTTACCCAACATGGTGGAACACGACGGACACACAGTTAGTCACGTGCGACGGAGCTCAGACACCGCTGACAAATGCCAGCGACACACCGCCCTTTTGGTCTATTTATTTACAGGAGACCAATCACTAAATATGTCATAACGGCTATACTGATATTAGTATAGTGTGGGCCAGTGATACATTTTCTTTTGTCTCGACCTTCTTTGTTAAAATGCATTTATCATTGGCCCACCCTATATAATAATTAAAGGTCATTTCACTAGACCACTCCGTCATCATCAACATCACAAATCAATAAGCAAATTATAATGTAATCTATCTTTTACTCGAGTCTCCCGCACATCGACCTTCGGCCTCGCAGACGAGCGCCAGGGCAGTACGATCTGGGCTTTCGGCTCTACGTGAGCTCAGCCTACAGCCTTCACAGGTTGTTTCCTTCGGTTGCATGTTACACTGTTCCATTGTGTAGCATAGAAACACTGGGATCTCCCCAGCTCGATGACCGAAGGCCCGGGGCGTCTCCCCGCGGCGGACTCGCGTGTGAAGCCAAAGGCCGAGCCGAGTTTCCAAGCATACCTACCTTCATACCCAAGCATCACTCTCGTGCACAAATGTAAAGGCACAAGGGACCATGGGCAACTCAGTATAGAGCTTGGACCCCGAGCCAACAGCTGAGAGTTAGGTCATTAAAAAGGTCTACAAATGTACTTCATTTTGTTCTATCCACACCAAGTTGGATACCATTACAGAATCCAGATATACTCGTACATTATGTTGCCTACCCTTCAAAATGTTAAATACCCAAGCCACAGATTCTTCATAGCATATTATTTTACTCTGAATGAAAACATCCTCCAAAAATATCCTCCAATATATAAGAACTTGTACACTCCTCTTTTTTATTGGGTCGGCAACGCGCATGTGACACCCCTGGGGTTGCAGGCGCCCATAGGCTACGGTGACTGCTTTCCATCAGGTGGGCCGTATGCTTGTTTGATTCGTATCTCTGTTATAAGTCACGGCAGAAACGTTGACGTGACGCTTACTCGACCGCGTTTTGCTAGGTGGGTTGTTTCTAGGTCCATTTTGACGCGTGGTCTTTTAAAAACTGAAAAAAAGAACATCATCCCGGCCTATCCATTCGACAAGAATATTAAGGTATCATGTGGGTCGGCCCGCCAGATACCAGGTGTTAATCTAGCTTTACCCAACATTTCGGATACACAGTGGAACTTGTTCATCGCTGACTAATGCTAGCGACACACCGCAACCTACTCGTACTATCAACAAAATGGAATCCTGACCCACAATAGGAGCTTGTCATAGTAGCATTGAAAGTATTGTACGTCAGATGCAGCAATTTTATTTTCAAAGTTACTTTAGTACTTAGCCGAAAACGGAATTTGGATTCACTTTGTACAAAGACATAAAAATATTTATGACATATATTATATTTAATAGTAATCGTTAGCATAAAACAATCAATAAAAATATGAGAAAAGCGCCTACCCTTGCCAGCGCTGTTGACCATGTCTGTAACTTACGGGCCATCCCGACTACTGATTTGGGATAACCGAGTGGTTTAGGTAACAGCCGTGTAAGCTATGGACATGTCAACAGCGCTGACAAGCAAGGGTAGGCGCTTTCCTTACACGGCTGTTGCCTAAACCACTCGGTCATCTCGACTGCTGAGTGGAGATAGCCTATGGACATGGGTTAAATCCCTCGGGGGTTCGTGAAGTTTTTTTTGTATACGAATAGACTAATGATGAAGGTTGAATGGGTTAGAGATGGAAGAAGAAATTAAAGACTGAATAAAGAGTTTAGAACTGAAGCTAACATGAGGCTCAATCATATTTAAATATTTAACGACATGGGTTGCTCACGTAATTTAAAACAATAATTGCTTCTGATGACCCATGAATAGGGTCATCAGAAGTACCCCCGGCCAATAACACGGTTGACTTAAACTTTGATCGGCTTCGCTAAATATTTGATAAGAACGAAATGAAAAACCGACGTCCGTCAAAAATGGTGAAAGGTCGTACTTTTAGGAATGAAATTATATATTTCTAGTTTACTTCCCACTACCAAGCTCACCTTTAAGAGAAGAAATCAAAAGCTCGCAGCAGCCCAACTCCGTCCATAACTACCATTGTCTACCTTCAGTTCAAAGAGAAGTCGAACTAATTCATATTGCTGCAAAACAATTCCATTGACAGGGAAACTGAGCCATTAAACTTCGACCGACTTGAGCTACGGGTTGTTGAAATTAGCAATATCCTCACCGTTGGGTCCAATTGTATCGCCTCAAAGAACATACAACTTGAGCTTTGGAAGCTGCCGTGTACGGAAATTTTGGAACTATTAAACAAAGCCGTAGTAAATATGCCTTTAAAGTTTAAACTGATCACGATTTTTTCGTTTTACGATTTTTACTTATTACTTACTTACTTAGATCATCATCATTAGTCAGTCTCAAAAACTCAACGCTTATCATGAACAACGCTGCATCTTTGGACAATATCTTGTCGTAATTTGAAATCTAACAATGAATCATTAGAATTCCAATTGCAAGCACGTACTATTTTGGAATACAGCGTTGTTCATGATAAGCGTCGAATTGTGTTTCTAATTGATTACATTAGAAAGAGTGTTTAAAACGAATTTAAAATTAACAATCTCTTCACGTAAACGCCACTTTGCACCCATTAATAGAATCCAAAAGTGTTTATTTGTATCGCTTGTATAAGGTTTGTATTACTTCATACCTTGTTTTATCTTATCATACCATGTTTTATCTTCTTCTGCACACGCTATCAAATAAATGCCAGTGATCACCTCGAAAAAGACCTCTCTATATTTTGTTCAATTACCAATACCAAACGGTCTAGACTTTGCTAATTTGAACTACCCCTGGCACCAACGGTATGAGACGCCCCTCGATCAGATATTTCGTTTAACAATAACGGCTTCGGTTCTCAATTGTTCAATTGCAATTTGTACAAGGGTCGGAATGTTTCATCAGTGGAATATACTCGTTACTAGGCCGCAGATCACTTACTAGACGAAGCATGTTGATGTCGAAAGTAAGTAGTTGTAGGTAAGGTTAGTGTATACTCGATACGTGAAGTCGATACGCTCGCATTGATTTATTGGAGAGAACGTGACTATGACTATGTATCAGGGCATTTTCGCTTTATGGGTCAGCCAATTAGCGTAAAGTTAAAAAAACTTAATTTGAGTCAGCTTTGTAACGACAATAATAAGCACTACATTTCGATAATAACTCGGTTTTGGTGTTCATTTTACAATCTTTAAGCCATAACGCCTATAACTTTAAATTCCTAAAGTTATTGTACTTGGTTCCCAAGATATAGGCTCGGCTTAGTTTGGGAACCACTGTATAACGAGTTAATGTATATTTATTTTCTCTTGTCAATAAACTTTTCATTTCATTTCACTTAACTGTCGTTTCTAAGCTGACTGCAATTAAGATTTTTTTTTTATTTCACGCTAATTGGGTGTCCCTAAAAGTGAAAATGCCCAACGCTAACGTAATTTGTTAATTGCCAACTCGTGGTAAGCACATTGAAAACGATAAGAGTGCTTGGCGGGTTGATATAAGGCCGTCACATTGATGGCAATCCATTTACACCATACCATTCCGTCAGTCAGCCTCCGTAGCCTAGTTGGTAGTGACCCTGCCCACGAAGCTGGAGGTTCCGAATTCGAATCCCGGCGAGAGCATTATTTGTATATTTATTTATCACAAATATTTATTCCTTGGTCATGGCTGTCCATGTTTTTAGTATCTATGTATCTATCTATTATATGTATAATATATATTGTCGCCTGGTATGAGTACACATCACATCACAAGTCTTAATTGAGCTTACCGTGGGAGTAGGTCGATTTGTGTAAGATGTTCCAAGATATTTATTTATTCTCATACGTCATTAAAATTTGCGTCAAAGAAAATAAGCTGTTGAAAATCAGCCACATTTATTTATTTATTTTTTGTTTTTCTAGGCACACATAATAGTTGCTTAACTCAGTGTCTATATGAGGTAGTCTATGCTCTCATAACGCGGTAATTTAGTTGATGAAATGCTTAAGGGTTCAGTTTAGTTAGCTTCTAGGAAAATGTGTATTGTTATACGCGCCATTATAATGTGAAGCACTGTGAGTATCACGGTTAAGTTTCCACTTCATTGTTTATTGCTTGGATTTGTGTTTATAATGAAACGAAATAACCTTAATTTACATACATACTTAGATAAATAAGTGTAGGAATATTACGCGCGTAATTATTAAAATATAAGTAAGAATAACAGGAAATTATACTAAATAGTAGATAAAAATAGAGAAAAACCAGCCAAGAGCATGTCTGGTTGTCTGGCCATGCTCACTGTCGCAAAAATTGTGTATAGTGAATAAAAAGAGGAAGAGCTTCTAACTTTTGATCCATGGGTTCAAAAAATATGAAAAAAAACATGAATGGAAGGCTTATATATTAGAGAATACTTTAAAATGAAACTATTTCAAACATAATCGGCCCAGTCTTTTTTGAATACGTAACTACAGAACTTGACACCGACATGCTCTTAGCCGGTTTTGTTTTAAATCATAGACAATTATCACTAATTGTCGTATGATTTTATAAAATAAGCATAGTAGGTTGGTGCTATTGTTTTGATACTTTAAGCTTTAGCTCTCTCATGTTCCCGAAACTTTGATTAAGTGTTGAATTTGTTAAAAAAAATGAGGGTCCTATTTTTTTCTTTAGTCAATATTTTCGGAGATAACCGCTCCAGAAGAAAAAATTGTGTGTCTCCCTAACTTTTGATCCCAAAAAATATGGAAAAATGTATCACTACCGGAGGGAAATAACTATCAAGAAAATTTGGTTGGTCAGAATCTAGTTTTGTTATAACCTGTACTATGACAAGTAGACTGTATATAAGTACCTACCTATGTATAAATACAGGTATGTGATACACATTTACGCCATTGTTGTAAACAAGCAGAATCCGGTTTAGGGCGATGTCTGCTATAATGTGCTAGCGGTTAGGATTTGGTACAGCATGTTTGGAAAGTGAAGGCATGTGAGATGTATGGGCGTGCCTAGCTGCCAGTTGCCGTGAATTTCCGCACAGACTCTAATGTGGGTCAAGTGAGGGACAATGGCCAGCTGGGGCGATATTAGGTACAAATTGCGAGGTAACACACGATGCAGGTTTCTGTGATATAGGTATGTATTTTATCTGTGCTTATAGGTACTCAATGAATTGGAACTCTATAACTATGTCAAATTGACGAGTAATAAGAGATTTCTTGTAATGGTGCATTCCATGAAAACATCTACTTTTTGTCGCTTACGTGTCGCTATGGTAGCTACCCTAATAAAATATGCTAGCTAGTAGGAAACACTGTCAATCTTATAGCCTTGATATGTTATTATTATACTGTAACTCGGCTTACTAATAAAAAATTTTAAAAGTATTGAAAAGACAGTGTCGCTTACGACATGTTTTCATGGAATGCTCCTAATCTGGTCACAAAGTCACTGTTACAAAGTTTCTGAGGGGTAGACTGTACGGTACGATAGTCTTTTGTTGATTTAAGGCACATACTTTACGCGAAATTACTTACATACTTTATTTAAATTATAATCAGCGTGAAAGAGAAAAAACACTAAACATTTATGTTTTTCTAATTTTGGCGTATTTTTACACTTGTATTTTTATTCATGTCTGAGCACGAGTAGTAAAGTAAATAACGAAAAATCGAAAATGTCGAGCGTTCGTCTCATTCGATAAGAGTGAGAGATACAAAAACAGTCGAACGATCAGTTCCGTCAAAAGTATAACTGATGTGACTATACAATAGTAGTACATTACATCAGAGGCCGGGAAAATGAGGATTTCCGGCCAAGTTGGTATGTAGGATAGGTAACAAGGCCGGGAATTCGTTTTCACGCCGAGGCATGTATAGTATTTTTCTCAAACATACAAGGAAAAAAAAAAAACAAATGACAATGTTGTCGAAATTAAAAAAAAAAGATTGCATCCCAGTGAGTTACTGCGCCCTAAAATCGATACTTCAGAGTCTATTTTAAGGAACGTAAAGACAATATTGCATTGCATGTTTGGGAAAAAATCTTTATTCTTTACCTCAATTGACTAGAAGTTCTTTTAGGTTCCAATTTATTGAAGCTCTGAATATAGTATAAATAGAAAGACTGCAAGGTAGTGAAGATATATTAGGACTTAGTGCCTTTAGTAAATACCGATATCCCGCATAGGTCCCAGGACATTAAGTTAGCTTTGCTGAGCCAGCTGTGTGAGATTTGCTGGACGATAGGTTTTATGGAGAATAAATGCGTCTGGAATTTGCAGAGCAAAGGTTATTGTGCTGATTTAAGCCTCCTGCCGCCCAGAAAATACAATTTTACAGTGAAATTTAAATAAATGATGTAAAGTCAAAGTCAAAGTCAAACTATTCTTTATTCAAGTAAGCTTCACTATCATTTTCGAATCGTCTGACATTATCAAAATAGAGAAAAAAAATCTACTAGGGAATAGAATAAAATTTCTTTTGTTTGATGAGACCTATTAATAGGCCTCTGGGTGGCGACTAGAGGATTACAAAATTTTAATATCCTACGAAAGACATTACAATACAAGTCCGAAAAAATAGACGACCTTTGGAATTATACCCCTGCATCTTACATAGTGTAAATAAGTGTTCTTGAGAAATATGGTTTCAATATTAAAATCTGGTTCTCTTAAAATAAAATGAGACATTTTCTTGCGTGTAGCTACGTATTCTATTTTACATGTCAAGCTATTAACTATTCAAAACTACCATGATCTCTTAAATGCGATTGAGTTTAGGTTAAATTTAATTTTTTCGTTGTCAGTTTTCGACTGTAATTATTCTATGGAATTGGGTGCTTAGACAAGTTGCCAATCGCTAACGCTTAATCGTCAATCGTAGCTGTGTTTGTCGCATTAATATCAAAGAGTGACAGAGAGGGAAAACTACGATACGCTACTAAGCGTTAGCGATTGGCAACTTGGCTAAGCATCCTGATATTTTATATCGCGATTTAGATTAGGCACTAAATGGAATTGCAATGCATGAGTAAATCGTGGTAGCCCCCAGCCATCAAGTTTTCCTTAATTTAGTAAAGTTAGCAAAGTTCCTAACAAAACTACAAATAAATCTATACCCACAATTCTTGAAATGTACTCGAACACACCTTTGCTTCCACTTCTATCAAGTATTCCCAACTTTAGCCTGGAAAGGACAGAGCATCTTCAACTTGAATAAAAACTGGAAACTTATCTGAACTTGGCGTACTACAGTTATATCAGTTAGTTTAATTATCACCGCTGCGCAGCAGAAGGGCGTAAGTGTTAAAGAATAGGGATGTTGAAGTGGATTTTATCAGGAAATCGAAATCGGAATAGTGATTGCTACTGCTATTTAACATTTTATTAAACGAAATAAAATACAGTCATTAACAAAGTTAGCTGACCCATTTAAGGGATCTCTTTCAGCTACTCTGAAAGCCACTGAGAGGAATAATAATGTTCATATTGAAACTAGTACCTATGTACATATTTTATGATAAAGGTATATACAATACTTAGAGTTATTGTACCTAGGTAGAGGTAAATAATAGCTACATAAATACCATCTACCTAGTTTGTAAGCCATGTGGTGACCACCCCAACTCTTCCCGTGGGTGTCGTAAGAGTCGGCTAAGGAATTGAAGTGTCACTGACGATTTTTTTATCGCAGATTCATGATAGGTCCTCGCGTATAAGCTAAGTAGAGGCCGTTGTCCAGAAGTGGACTAATACCCGTAGGATAGTGATATGAATTTCTCCATAGATGTATACAGGTTGCCTCACGATGTTTTCCTTCTCTGTAACAACACTCGTGTACAAGCTCTATTACACTTGTGCTCTTTTTCACTTGAGGCATTATTGTCGCCTTACGGAATAACGGCGTAAGTCTTTTACGGGCTGTATTACACAAGTGACCATTTTCATTAAAGACATAATTGTCGCCCGTTAATACAGAACAGTTCACGCTGCTAGTCTAAACTTGGAGCGTTTAAATAACTTTCTGCTGGAGTTGACAAATTAGTAGCACGTTTTGTTCTTAAGGATGAAATATGATTTGACAATATTCAAGACAGCAAATGATTGTTTAATGTTAATACTACATGATAAACACTTGAGTAGGTAGATTAACAATATGTTTTATACTTACTATTTTTAGTAAATTTTATTATTACCAAGATAGTACAAAATAAATAAAACAGCAACTCTCTCTTGACTACACTTTTACGTTTTATTTATATTCTGACAAGATATATCATCGATTAAGCGCCCCAAAGATCCCTAGACAATAGTGACACTTTGCCATATATAAAAGTGGTCTCTGATTACTTCATGTTGTGATATACCTCAAGGTCAAGTTATATTTGAGACCAAGCTTGAGGCAAAATGTATCGTGAATTATGTATCTGGCCAGCGGAAATGCCATAAAGTTTGGGTGTGATTTTTACGTGACTCGAAAAGCAATAAAAAGTAGGGTACCCATAAAATATTGTGTTAGGACAGGATAACCTTATTACCGGAGGCATTGGGTGGAATTATCTGAGAGTAACGCGACTGGTTACACTTGTGTTTTTTGGCGTTGTGTTTGACTTGTTTTGAAAAATGTCCTTTTTTATTTAAAATATTTCACTTCAGAATGCAGTAAATTAAAACTTTGACATATTTTTTAATACCTGCCAAGTATCTTGGAATTGGAAAGTCCTATTCATTTCATATAATATATACTTATAAAATATTTATGAAAGTAATTATGCAATTACCACTAGCCGTGATTATTTTAAGTAGCAATTCTAGTGGTATCATATGCCTATTCATTCTGCCGTCCTGTCGGGAAGATTCCAAACGAAATTGAATAGTTTTTAATAAGAAGGGTACTCCAATGCACCAAATTATTCTATATGTCAATACGTATCAGTAAGTTTAATACAGGGTGGAAAGGGACGACGTTCCATCCCGCTACCGACCGAGTCTACCAACTATTACGATGAACTTTCAGTATGGGACCAACATCAAAAGCGTACATGGAAAATTGACTTTTCCATACTATTGAACTCTAACTAATCACTCACTTTGTATGAGGGGTTAATTTTTTTTAATATTTCGATGTTGGTCCCATACTGAAAGTTCATCGTAATGGTTGGTAGACTCGATCGGTAGCGGGAAGGAACGTCGTCCCTTTCCACCCTGTATGAAGCGATTGAGTTACATTTTTTTTTGATTACCTAAACACGACAAGAACATGTAGTTACCTCATAAAGAAACCTTCTGGCAAACTTAGAAAACTCGTTCCCAAAATCAACCCGTTCTATTTACCCGTCTGCGAGCACCGTCCTATCCCGCAATGAGACGTCCGCAGTAATCAGTAAGTTCTTCCAGGATCTCTATTCCAAACTCTTACCTAATTCGAGCCAAAAATTCTTGAAAAACATATTGAAATTCCCATGTGTGGCCAATGTCTACGAATATTCACCGCCAAGATCAGCTACGCCAGTCACTTGTGAGAATAAATATCAGTCACAGCTTTTTAAAGACTTTTTGAAGCCCACCAGCTCCAACCCAACTCTTCCCATGGGTGTTGTAAGAGTCGACTAAGGGATTGAAGTATCACTGACCACTGTTTGACAGAAGATTAATAGTGGGCAGAAGCGTCATAGTGAATACATTACTGCAATCGCCAATCGAAAGACCACGTTAAATTGGTTCGCTCGTGCTCGCTCCTGAGTCTATAATCTCAGCCACCGTAAGTGCCCCAACTTAACCTCCCGCACGTCTAGTTTGCTCATTGAGTGCAGCGACTTTGCAACTTGCTTGATTTATACTTTCATCTTTATGTCTCAGTTTTGCTGGTTTTAATTTAAAAGCAGACTGCTTGGAGATTTCTCGTGCTTCCCAGAAAGGTTTTATATTTTAACTCCCGCGGGCTCTCGACTGTAATATATGTAGACAGAAATATTTTATTATATGTTAGAGCTTTCCCATCTTACTTACAAGAATGTGCATATTTGACATAAAAAAATATTTAGTTAGGTAAGGACAACACAAGCTGGTGTAATAAGTGATATCATAGATAGAAAACCTGAACTACCTTGTTCGACATGTGGTATGTTATAGGTAATTTCACCAGAGTTGAACTGAATGATAACACACACATCTAAATGAAGTACTGATTGCAAAAAAACAGTGACTGAATGAATGACTTAATGTGACTTCGCGTCAAAATATTGAAGCAAATCCCTTGAGCAAACTTTTTGATCAATCTTAACCTCCTGTCTACATGTGTCCTACGTCCTACCCAAAAGACATAAGCCTCAATAAATGTTTTGACTCAATTATCGAGGTTACCATTAGATTTGCTATCAATACGAAAAAGAGAACTCTAATTTCAAATTCCTCTTGTGTTTCCATACCACGTTGTTATGTGCGTGATCTCAACTCTCATGGAACTACCTTCAATAACGTGTTTGTACGAAAACTATGATATTCCATAAATATTGTCAATTGTATAATGGTACACTACCAGACGTTGCCATTTTTGGTATGTAAACAAAAGTATGTATGAACTACGAAATGGTAAGCGACTTCTTGTTATATCATTATATATTTAAATATTTATCACACGGGTTACTCACGTAATTTAAGTCGATAATTGCTCGACATGTTTCGATCCATTTAGAGGATCCTCATCATGGAGTATCTGCGACCAAAGCCCGACGTGTACTGCGGGCTTGCGCTCTGCTAGAGCGGCTGCTGGCCGCGGGCAGGACTGGCGGGGGCGGCGAAGGAGGAAAACTACCCTCATTGCCTCGCATCCTAAAGTCAAGTTCACGGTGGAGGAAGAGCGGGATGGAACATTGCCATTTCTGGATGGCCTTGTTATACGAAATCCCAGTGGACGTTTATGCACTACGGTGTATCGGAAACCAACGCACACGGACCGTTATCTAAGGGCTGATTCACAACATCACCCATTTCATCTTTCTTCTGTGCCGCGAACTTTGATTAGCCGTGCCTTGAGTTTATGTGATCCCCAGTACATAGACCGAGAGCTGCACCATGTGAGGCATGTACTGCATGATAATGGTTACAACTGGAGGCAGAGCAATCGGGTTGCGGATGCATCTACACGAATCCGGACGACCGAAGTGGAAAGGGCGCCCTTATTTTTACCTTACATTAAAGGGGTGACGGATAAGATCGGACACTTGTTACGCCGAAGATATAGCATCAAGACGATATTCCGCCCTCATGCGCAACTAAGACAGTGGACACGTTCGCCAAAAGATAGGGAGCCTTTAAACGTCCCGGGAGTGTACATGATTCCCTGCTCCTGCGGGATGAACTACATTGGAGAAACCGGCCGGAACATATCGACGAGACTAATTATCTGAGCATATACCATGTCTGAGAAATCGTGACAGCCAGGGCTCTGCGGTGACGGAACACGTATTGGATTCGGATTCGACGCACTACATTAGGTTCGATAAGGTCACCGTACTTGCAAGAGAAAAGTTCATCGTGCCACGGAAAATACGGGAAGCCATCGAAATAAGTCGCCACCCAAATTTTAATCGTGATTGTGGTTGGTCAGTGCCACCTGGTTGGAAAACGGTTTTAGGTATTGCATCGGTAGACAGTGTAGACGTGCCTTTATTACCTAGTGACGTAGTGAGTGTTGTGTGCAACCCGCTTTTTGACAAAAATGACAATGAGGGTAGTTTTCCTCCTTCGCCGCCCCCGCCAGCGCTGCCTGCGGCCAGCACTCGCTCTAGCAGAGCGCAAGCCCGCAGTACACGTCGGGCTTTGGTCGCGGATACTCCATGATGAAGATCCTCTAAATGGATCGAAACATGTCGAGCAATTATCGACTTAAATTACGTGAGTGACCCGTGTGATAAATATTTAAATATGTTTGAGTCTCACGTTAGTTATAATTCTAAAATATCATTATATAAAATAAAGATGTTTAATACACACCACGGTAATCCTTAAATCGCAGCTTTAAAAAAAATTAAAGAAAAAAAAACCTTTTTAAAAACAAGCTTTTATTATTTGTTTATAAAATGAACTAAAAAGTTAAAAATAAATTAACTCTAAAAAGAAATATAACACTTTGTAACTTGATTGTAACCTTTAACGACAAATAAGCGTCTTCGTCTAGGACAAAATAATTCCATATTGTACAAATTTATTTAATTTTAACACTAAAACTTTTCACCATACATAATTATTCAATCTCGTCCCCCCTCTTTATCATAGTCCCCATTTATAAATGAAAGCGTGTTACATTTAATACAACACAACATTTTCCTCAAGCTATCACAATGTAACACGCTTTCATTTATAAATGGGGACTATGATAAAGAGGGGGGACGAGATTGAATAATTATGTACGGTGAAAAGTTTTAGTGTTAAAATTAAATAAATTTGTACAATATGGAATTATTTTGTCCTAGACGAAGACGCTTATTTGTCGTTAAAGGTTACAATCAAGTTACAAAGTGTTATATTTCTTTTTAGAGTTAATTTATTTTTAACTTTTTAGTTCATTTTATAAACAAATAATAAAAGCTTGTTTTTAAAAAGGTTTTTTTTTTCTTTAATTTAATTTTTATCTTTTTAGTACCTCTATTTTTAATTCGAGATTTACTACGACGTAGTTCCCAGCGCGTAGTAGCGTTATTCCGTTATGAAGTCCGTAGTTCGTTCACATAATATGTAATATGTACTGATTTAAATATCAATAATGTTGAAATTATGTAATCACTTGTTAGTTATTTGTAACGTTTCTCATTCTATCCATTTCTTTTAATGCATCAACATTACAAGGTTTCTTCGACGTCAACTTGGAGCAGTCAAGTTCTTTATTCAATGCTACCACGTTGCACATTCCTCTGGTTAGTCTTTTTCTGCCGTTCATTCTGTGCTGTTACAATGCGTTCCTCTGCTGTTTGTGATAACTGTCTTGCTTGCCTGAGCATTCTGTTCCTGTCAAGCCTGGCCAAGTGTTCTTCTTGTAATTCATTTTTTCTTCTCTCTTGTGTACGTATTCTGTCGATATCTTGTCTAATTATGCGTTGTTCTAGAGATTCGTTCTTCCTTCTCTCTTGTGTATTTATTCTATTGATATCTTCCCTATGTGTGCGTTGTTGTAGAGATTCGTTTTTATTTCTCTCTTGTGTATGTATTCTGTCGGTATTTTGCCTATGTGTGCGTTGTTCTAACGATTCGTTTTCTCTATGTTTAGCAGTAGCTAAACTTATTTTTTCTAAGCGTTGCCGCTTGTGGACATCGCTTTCATTAGCAATCTTCTCCTGTCTCTTCAATTTCGCCTTCTCTAAACGTCGTTTTCTTTGTGTAGTTGTTTCTGTTTTCTTCATGTTATTCCCACGAGTATAGGACAAATAACAGTCCATCCCCCCAGAAGTCCGTTGTAGAGGGATAAGGGCTACAATACAACAGGGTTCGCCCTGGTACCGTGAGGCGCAACGTTAGCGGCAAGACATGTTTATACACTCTCATACCATTCAGCCCTCGGCACGTGCTCACCTTGGCATTGGGTCATCCATCGAATCAATCATATATAATTAATATGGGACGAAAGCAAGAGACTCGTCAAGACGAATCAAACGAGACCAAACTCGATGGGGTTGAGTCGTTTAATTACGGAGTTCCTATGGCCACTTTCCAACTCCAACATCAGACCCTGGTTACCATATAGTATCAAAGTACTCGTCAAGACTAATCCAATGAGCTCAAACTCGATAGGGTTGCATCGTTTAATTACGGAGTTCCTATGGCCACCTTCCGGCTCCATCATCAGACCCTGGTTACCAAAGAGTATCAAAGTTCTCGTCAAGACTAATAATCCAATGAGCCCAAACTCGATGGGGTTGCATCGTTTAATTACGGAGTTCCTATGGCCACCTTCCGGCTCCATCATCAGACCCTGGTTACCATATAGTATCAAAGTTCTCGTCAAGACTAATAATCCAATGAGCCCAAACTCGATAGGGTTGCATCATTTAATTACGGAGTTCCTATGGCCACCTTCCGGCTCCAACATCAGACCCTGATTACCATATAGTATCAAAGTACTCGTCAAGACTAATCCAATGAGCCCAAACTCGATGGGGTTGCGTCGTTTAATTACGGAGTTCCTATGGCCACCTTCCAACTCCAACATCAGACCCTGGTTACCATATAGTATCAAAGTTCTCGTCAAGACTAATCTAATGAGCTCAAACTCGATAGGGTTGCATCATTTAATTACGGAGTTCCTATGGCCACCTTCCGGCTCCATCATCAGACCCTGGTTACCATATAGTAGCAAAGTACTCGTCAAGACTAATCCAATGAGCCCAAACTCGATGGGGTTGCGTCGTTTAATTACGGAGTTCCTATGGCCACCTTCCGGCTTCATCATCAGACCCTGGTTACCATACAGTATCAAAGTACTCGTCAAAACGAATCTAATGAGCTCAAACTCGATAGGGTTGCATCATTTAATTACGGAGTTCCTATGGCCACCTTCCGGCTCCATCATCAGACCCTGGTTACCATACAGTATCAAAGTACTCGTCAAGACGAATCTAATGAGCTCAAACTCGATAGGGTTGCATCATTTAATTACGGAGTTCCTATGGACACCTTCCAGCTCCATCGTCAGATCAGCTCTATGTCACAATAACATTGCATTGTCATCCGATTTATACATGCATTCTAAATTTCAGCTCAATCGGAAACCGGGAAGTTGATCAAATTTAAGTTGCAAGATTTGATTACAGAACGACAGACAACGGGACAGGTGAAACTAAATAAAAGCTTGTAATAAACCGTCATAACTCAAAAAACGTGAATTTTGGGAAATCGAGTTTAAAGTTTGAGAAATTGGTCAATCTATTGTATTTGTTACTACATTGTGTTAATGTGTTAAAGTATTATATTAATTGCGTTGTTCATAGTGTCTACTTGGATATTACGTTCAAACTAAAACGAAATCAGTGTGATAAATATAATAAATTGAGCTTAAAAAAAACCCTTGCCGAAATATGCCGTTTTATGATAAAATATTTTTTTAAATATGATTAATATAATGGCATAATTCAAAAAAATCGACGGTTGTTACTGTTAAAACGATATAATCTGAAATGAACCATTTAGTTCCAATAAATATTTTGTCATAAAACGCGTTAACTTCGAATTTACGTTTTTTTAAATACAAACTCTAAAATAACTTTTGCTATTTTTTTATACAGTAAGGCGATATATCGAAATGTCTCTCATCATGAGCATCCTTCCTATTCGTGTATCGGATCATAATTGAAGTTAGCCTCTTTAGCACAACTTGAATCGCGTGATTTGAACGTAGCAACTCATGCCATCTCTCTCATTAACGCTATTTTGACGGGTCTGAGAAAGAGACCGGGTAAAGCTATGGAAAATATTGCGTTTTAGTACATTAACTCAATTTTTGACAATTTTGAGTTATGACGGTTTATTATTAAAGCTGCGAAATATTATAAGTGAGTATATGTACGAGTAGTCTCAGAATCGATTAAGTTTCCCGTACAAGTGTACCTATCCATTAAATATCGAATACCAAAAAGAACATGTTACTACAATTCAAATTCAAATTCAAATTCAAAATTCATTTATTCAAGTAGGATTTTACAATCACTTTTGCGTCGTCAAAAACTTAATAATAGTGATACTTAAACATAAAATACAAATACAATTAAAAATTTCCAAAATCATGCTTATAGGTTAATACAATGAATTTCTTAACTACCTAGTCTACTTATTTATGTAATTATTTTACAGGCAATGGCCAAGCATCCTTATCTTCTACATATTCCTCCACGCTGTAGTAGGCCTTTTTCAGTAGAGCTGATTTCAGATATTTTGCCAACCTAGGAAGTGGCAAATCCAGTGCTTCCCTTGGCAACTTATTATATAAAGTAACACATTGACCTAAAAAACATTTTCTTGCCCTTCTAACTCGAAATTTACTTACTACTATTTTGTGATTATTCCTAATACTTTTCATTTTGCGAAAGCTGTCTATGTTTTTTATTGCGTAGATGATGCAGTCATATATGTACTGTGAGGCCATTGTTAAAATATTTGTTTCTTAGAAACGGTGTCTTAAGGTGGTACGTGTAGCCAGGTTATAGATGGCTCGTATTGCTCTTTTCTGCAGCACAAATAATGGTTTGAGAATCGGCTGCTTTACCCCAAGTTAACAGGGCATACGACATTAGGCTGTGTAAGTAACTAAAATATACAATTTTGGCAGTTTCAACATCAGTAACCTGTCTAATCCTTCTGACCGCGTAAGCTGCTGAACTCAATCGACTGGCTAAGGCACATATGTGTGGACCCCACTGTAATTTCTGGTCTAAGATTATGCCTAAAAAGCGGGTTGATTCCACCATTTCTACGGGTTCGTCTTTTATGTATATATCACCACTTATAGGTTTAACATTTGGAAATGTAAATTTTAAACATTTGGTTTTTTTAGAATCAATAAGGAATAGAATATGAGAAAAACCGATACCCACCAACAATTTAAAGAAAATGAGACGTAGATAACGCTTTTACATTTATTGAATTAATAATATTGAACTAAACGCATTTTCCGTGGTACAATATGAACCAGTCCTGGAACTGAGTAGCGGGATTTTTGCACTTGTACTCGCAAATACTGTGGTAAGTTGTGTAATCATTGGCACAAAATGTGATGACTGGTTTGCATCCACATGGGTTGTGTTTCTGCTCAGCTGCTAGTGTCAGCGGTAAGAGGGCCACTGAAATACGAGAAGAATACAGAAATTAAAAAGCAGAAAGAGTAGATATATTCATTTTATGCTTTTTATGTTTGGGATGTTTTAGGGACGAGACTAGAATAATTACGAAATAAAAAACTGAAAATAAGTAAAAAAAATAGGAAACCGTGAGATAGGATAGGATAGACAAAGTGAGGAAGAAAATTAAGGGAATAGTGACAAAAAAACCTTCCTAACTAGGACCATCCATAACGGAAGAGCCAAATCGCCACATGGATGGCATAATGCCACTACAGATTTGAATAAAACTAGATAAGTGAAATACCACTACGCTTAAGAAAGTAAAACAGGATACACGACTTTTTTCCATTTATTGAGTAATAATTCCAAGAAAAGTCTCCTAAACGCATTTCCCATGGTACAATATAAACCAATCTTGGAACTGGGTTTTGGGATTTTTGCACTTAAATTCGCAAATGCTGTGGTAGGTTGTATAATCATTGGCGCAAAAGTCGAAGACCGGCTTGCACCCGCACGGCCCGTTGGTCTGGGCAACAGCTGGTCCTAAGAGTAAGACCACTGAAATAAAACAATGGTACAGAATTTAATAACTATTTTATACTTCAGCCAAAACAGCTAGGATTATGGGTAACCTTATGGATGGCGTGAACCACCGTTATGCCTAAACTACTGAACTAATTTAGATAATAGGTAGGTACAATTTTTTAATAAATATTATCTTCCTCATCTACATGCCTAAGGTCTGGGATTTTTTGATTTTAAATATGAATGAAGCACTAACATACAGGAAAGTAAAACAGTAAGCAGCTCTTATCAATTTATTAGTCTCAGTGATCTGTAGTTCCCGAAATACAAGGCCCGTGGTAGAGTATGAACCAATCTTGGAACTGAGTGGTAGGATTTTTACATTTGAACTCGCAAACACTGTGATAGGTCTTGTAATTATTGGCGCAAAAGTCGAAAACCTTTTGGCAGCCACACGGACACGTCCCTTTCACCTGGGCAGCCACTAGTCTTAAAAGAATCACTGAAATACAAAAGGTATACAGGAAATGAATAGCCAAACAGCAAAGTCAGAAAATAAATCATTAGGTATCTTGTCAATCAACTGTAGTAGAATGTGTCTCAAGATGATTAAATTTTGAATAGAATAACTGAAGTATTGAAACTGGTGGTGATATGTAGGTATTACTTTATAATGTAACAATGGAGCACACAACACAACAAGAAAAGATTTTTAAAGAACTTATTAAAAAAAAACTTTATTTAAGGTCTCTGCCCACTAGACCGTAGCATACCATGACCGTAGCATGAACGTATCAGACACGGAATGTGACACGACACGGACTACTATGCCCACTATAACGTGTATACATCGTTTCATATCCGTGCTAAGCCCGTTTAGTGACCGTTGCATCCGCGTCGCAACCACGTATCATCCGCGTCGCAACTACGTATCATCCCCGTAGTATGAGCGATTCATATCCGTCGTTATCGTTCCATTGTCACAGTTTTATCAGTTTCAAATTGTTTTCGCGCCCTTTAGACTACTATCGCTCTGCTAGTATTTTCCTGGGAGTTTATTTCTACGCCTTATTTTTCTGAGCAGACATCGTAAACTGCGATCGAAATCCATTGAAGTACTAGAGTTGTTACTGAGTCAAGTCAAAGTCAAAAATTATTTATTGAGTAGGCTTAGCAACAAGCACTTTCGAATCGTCAGTTATGATACTTATACATTTATATGGCGGAATGTGTTTATTTATCATTAATATTATTATAGTATTAAATTACACTTATCAACATCTAGGTAACCTAGACACTGATAAGTGTAATCTATGATAACTATTAAACTAAAACTTCTTGAAATTGGTACACATTATATTGTCTATAGATTTATGAGAGTACATATGTTCTTGTCATGATTGTCAATGTAACTCCGTCAAGTACTGGTTTTGTTTGATTATTTTTACATCTTCTAATAGTTTCGGAACAATAATTAATTTTGAATAGCAATGGAGCAACTGAAAAAAAATATATATCGATTTTGTGTATATATTGTAATAAAAATCTAAAACCAATAAAATTTATTTTAGAAAGCCACAAGTCACAAAGTGCATGGTTCTTACCATGTAAAAAAAGAAACAAATTGTGCAATCTATCTGGACAAATTCGTTAAGTTATACGACTGTTTCAAAATTGATATTTCTTTTAATTATTTTGTTCGTAAGAAACGAAGTAATATTTTTCGATCTCGATGAAAATCTCGAATTGCTGGTTTACAATCAATTAAGTAAGTTTTGTTTCAGAAGATAGCGATGCTGATTATATTGTTTGCGTTTTTTCGCCATACGTAAGAAAATTATTACTCACTATCAAAAGTGAAAAATTTGGAGAGATTTGGATAAAAATTGCAAATACAATACAAAAATGTAAATAGAACCCGTATGCTCACCGTTTCGCCGCCTGCGCACACCGTACCGGCAACGTTGCGTGCCATGTACGTAGCGTGTCGGGGCCGGCAAAATATTCTCGCCGACAATTCTTGCCGGTCCGTGCATGGCACGCGACGGTGTTGGCCGGCGACGGAACGTCCTAGTAGGCATAGTCTCATACTTTTCCATACAAAGAATATGTTTTTGTCTGATACGTTCATGCTACGGTCATGGTATGCTACGGTCTAGTGGGCAGAGACCTTTAATTCAAAAATAAAGAAATTCAAGATGACAGCTTTCATTTTTGATCTCAGATCCATATTCATCCTGTAAGCTTCATCATCGTCAGCCTATGATAGTCCACTGCTGGACGTAGGCCTCTCCTATTAACTATGCGTATAGACGCATTAGGAGGTAAATGCCCATAATCGCCACGCTGGGCAAGCGGATTGGCGATCGCAGTACTGCGATCGATGCGAAAGATCGATGACGCTGCTGCCCGTCATCGATCTTTTATCATTTTTATCTAACGTTGGTCAGTGACATTTCAATCCCTTAGTCGACTCTTACAACACCCGCAGGAGGAGTTGGGGTGGTGACAAATGTATTCTTACTGCCGTCACCACACGGCCAGTAAGCTTACGATGCTTTATTGTTTTACGTCTTGTCGCCGTTCTAACTAGAAAGGGATTACGAAAGTAACCATGGTAACATGAGAACATCGTAAGCCCAAGGATGCTTGACGAATGAGACAAAACTACGTTTGCGTAATATACTTTAAGTCCGTCCTGCTCGTATTCTAATATTAGTTCAAGTGAGAGGGATAAATAAATAAATAAATAATAAATAAATAAATATCTTGGGACATCTTACACAAATCGACCTAGTCCCACGTTAAGCTCAATTAAGGCTTGTGATGTGGGTACCAGGCGACGATATATATAATAGATAGATACATATAGATACTTAAATACATAGACATCCATGACCAAGGAACAAACATTTGTGATAAATAAATACACAAAGAATGCCCTCGCCGGGATTCGAACCCGGAACCTCCAGCTTCGTAGGCAGGGTCACTACCAACTAGGCTACGGAGGCTGACTGAAAATATTACGTATATTACGATACAAGTGCGAAATAAAATAAGGTTCAAAACGAGTGGAGATAAATTAATGCACGACCGAAGGGAGTGTTTTAAATCGACACGAGTTACGAATTTCGCTTTCGCACGTGTATCGTACGACGTTTTTCAATACATATGGCCCTCCGAAGTTTTGGACCTGACATGTAAAATGAGCCACTTCTCGCACTAGCGCGTAAAAAAACACCATCTGCACTAAAAAGTATCTAAGGCGGTCGATACGGTTAGCTCACGCCGCCGGTAGATGGTTGTTAATACAAAAATACGTTTTTATCGCAAAATTATTCAATTTTCTTACGCGATATTAAATCATTTACAAACAAATATCTCATTTTCAAATGTGCTGCTAATTCCAAAGGTTAAAATAATTATATTTTCAGGATTGTATCTTAGCCTCACGACATGAAGGCAATCCAAAGATACATTACAGCTTAGCCAAAAATTACTGGCAATATTATGGTACCTACGTTTTAATTTATATACCAAAATATAACCCACAAAATTAGGTATATTGGCAAACTTTTCTTGAAAATTCATAAAACAAAAAAATGTACGTAATAACGCAATATCAATGCATTAAGATGAACTTATTAAAAAAATACAGGATTTTACGTACTCATACATAGCACCACTATAGTTTTCATTTTCTCCTGAAGTTGTAATGGTGATAATATAAGCAAGAATGAGAAAATTATGAGCCTATTCAGGGTCAATGGTATGTATGACTAATTAATCGGATAATTAAAACGTTTAATCGCATTAAAAGAACATTGAACTTTCTATGTAATTTAATATTACCTTGTTGCCAAGTAATTACTGTTAACTTTAATATCCGTGTCCTAGTCATAGCACAGAATACAAATTAGTACAAGTAGGTACAGAAAACCATCTCCAGAAATCCGTTTAAAGAAATACGAGTAGTAGGCTATACTGAACAACTTTTACAACGGGGCCAATCACGGAATCTAAAAAAAACATTGTCTTTTTCATACATTGTGACTAGTGATGGGTCGTCGTTCCCGATAATTTCCCAATGTTACTATGGGTGAAGTTTCCATTTTGGAATATTCCCCATACTATGTTAAAAAAGTTACCGGGAACGACCCATCACTTATTGTGACCGATTTATAACAACATTTTGTTTGAAGGAGCCACATTTTTTTTGAGATTTCTAAGTTAGCTCCATTGTAAAAGTTGTTCAATATAACTTACCAAATCATCCCGTTCGAGATTTTTAGTGGGTAGTGTAACACCCTGTATATTTTTATCAGTTGTATTTAGTAGGTACTAATTATGTCGAATGAGATGCTTATAATTGATATTGCTAATGTAGGCACGGAATCAGATACGCGTAAATAATTACGTACAATGCTTCTCGTACACAACTGATTACGGTACTAATTGATACTATGATTTTAGTACAAATATTACTGTATGTTACTAATTGGGCATTTTCGCGAGAAGAGATACAAAAACTTATTTTTCTGAAACAGGTAAATTTTATGTTTTTCCTGCTCAGAATCACGAGCTCTTTCGATCCTACTAGAAGAAAAAAAGTGTCCCAACTTTTTGTTTCTATTACGTAACCGTTTTTCAAACACTTTGCACAGCAGTTACAAAGTGGAGAGCATGTAAAATGTATGAAAAATGTGGGACCATTTTTTTCTTGTACTTTTTTTCTCCTAGATTGAAAGAACTCGTTATTCTGAGTAGGAAAAACATGAAATATACCTACCTCAAAAAAAATTTTTTTCGGATCTCTTCTCGCGAAAATGCCCAATTACAGAATATCTTGAGATCAGAAGGCATAGCACATGATTGCTGCGACAGCATGTCGCGTGTTGTCGTGAGATAGACATCCCGTCTCTTACTAACTGTATTAATAATAGGGGGACGGATAGTCTATCTCGCAGAGACCTACTGTCGACTGGTTAATTTTTCTATGACGTTATTGTACGACAAAGTTTCAAATCTCATCAAAAATTGAAATCAGGGAATCTATTTGAACTTTTACAGAAATTATTGTTTTGGCCTTACTCAATACTCGTGTCATATATCATTCACATCAAAGTTTAAAAAGGTTCACAATCATAAAACTGTCGCTGACACGTGGCGAGTGATTGAACCAGGGATCGGAAACCGTTATTATTTTCAAACCGTTACCATACGTCAACCCCAAACCATAATCATAAAGTTTTTGTTCTCATTAACCGATACTTCTTAATGTTCTTTGACGGAACGCTTAATGGCCGATTCTGTTCTCAACGAACGGAATAATAACGGTTTTCGTAATTCTGTTGTAAGAGATGAACTGTCATGTCATGTTCTTCTTATAAAGTTTCCGTTACGGTTAATGTTCTTTCAAACGTTTTTGGCCGCGAACGCTACGTTTAGTGTTCTTGGGAACGGAATAATAGTGGTTTTCCTGTCAAAATTGATTTGAACAAATAGACAATCACATGTGGTGCCTATTCTCCGATTAATCGAGATTGAATGTCGTATGGTTTGTATAAGGAAAACGTATTGAAATGACGTTTCGTGTCGTTTACTATTTTAATATTTATGGATACTGGAATAGAGACCCACTAGAAATTTAAAATCTGTTCCAAATTTAAACGCATAACCGAACGTAGTTAAGGAAAAAGGACGCAATACACTACAATCTGCCAATTTGTTTTAAATCCTATGTCAAAAGGAAAAGCCATCAATTTAAGTGACAAAGTGGCACCTTTTCGTTCACCTTTTCACCGCCACGTCAAAAAATAAAAGCGAGCAACACACGCCAAGCAACAAATTGCATGTAAACAACTAACTCAACAAAGTAAGTATCAGCTTCGTAGTGTTAAACGAACATATATTTTATCAGTTATATCAATTCATTGGCGGCGAAAAAATGTCCTTACCTACTGTTATCAGGAGGTAATGTTATGATTACAGTCACGTTAATTCCTATAGCAAGGCTAGCATATCTGTGTTTAACATCAACTTGCCGCCACACTTCTCTTTTTAATCTATACAATTGAAAAAAGACGCGTAGCTGCGAGTTGCTTGTTAATTCAGAGTTTGCAATCTGTCATCAACCTCTTTTGAGAAACTGAACTTGCTTTTCAAAAGAGGTCGATAGATCTGAGTCCGTAGCTATGTTAGCTAACGTGCCAAGATTTTATTATCTTTGGTGCCAATCGCTACGCTACGCTGAGCAGGTAGTGTATCGTAGTTTTCTCTCTGTCACTCTTTCTTATTGGTGTGACGAAGACAGTTGAGTTTCGTTCGCGACTGAATGTTAGCGATTGGCATATTGGCTACACAACCTGTTCATATAATCATTTCATCGCCAACACAGTTAACTAATGTGTCTTGATGTTTTATGAATAAGGCAATTGGACTGGATGCGTGTAAGAGTTACGAATAAATGCAAAGTCATTTGTAGACACTAATAAACTAACATGTTTTACCACAAAAATCAACTATATTCCAAATAGCTGACTGGTGAGTCGTGAGACTGGTGACTTGCTTCAACCTTTTCAACGCCACGTATAACTATAAAAGCTTAATTTGAACTTTACGCACGTGCATAGTTACATATTATTTTGTGGATGGTGACTTACAAATAGTCTTTGGCGTTGAAACTCTCTTGTTAATCAGTACCTACCAATAATATATCAGTCATTGTCCAATCTAATTGAAACCTTGTGGACGGCGATAACGGTTATGTTGGTAACACTGTTTCAACGCCAAAGACCGATATACAAGTCACAGATCAATAGAGACCTAGTCGCACTTGCTTATAGTTTTTGACAAATTCCTTTGTGACACTTTGGTGGCGTGGATGGAGTGACAGCTGCTGTTTTTGCCGTGGCATTGAAAAGGTTAGTGTTATGATGAGGTAAAAGTTGTATTGACAGCGGTATCGTCATGGTTCGTCTCAGTAAACTTAGCACAGGATCAGTGCGACAATATGTCGCCGCGAGATAGATTATCCATCTCCCTTTTATTCATATTGTTGGTAAAAGATAGAAAATCTATACATGTAGCGATAACATACTGACATAGCAATCATGTGCTAAGCGTACAGTATAGTTCGAGAAATATAAATTGAACGTTTATTTTTACTATAATGTAGGTAGAAAGTTACCAATTTATATTTCACGAACTGTACTCTCAGTCGTCGTATGTCAAGTTCTTAAATTGATGCCGTTCTGATTGTGTCACTATTTTTTTATAGTTAGCATATAGTATAGCAAGATAGTAGTTAGAGCAACACACCCAAAGAAGATGTTGACGAAGGCTTAAATGAGCAATATGAAATAGACAATACAACAAATTACCAAAGTTGATCCCAGTTAAAATGACGATTCAAGAATGGGTGACAAAGACAGATCGGGACCAATTCAAGATTTTAAGAAAAAACAATTGAGACGTCACTGAAAATAAAACTAAGGCTGCGTTTCACCAAACTTTTATTCGAAGAATAACGCTTTCTCTCAGATATATATGTACAGGGTGGTCCAAACCTTGACGTCAAAAAATTTTTTTTGGGTTCCCTACGTCATGGGCTATCAGAATATACCCCATGTATGTTAGCCGATTTTTTGTAGTTTTCGAGTTATGAATTTTTGAAAAATTTTATTTTGAGAAATTCTGGATTGAAGAAATTTATTGATAAAAAAAACTGTTGGGTTTTTTTAATATTTTCTTTTTGTAAATGTATTACTACAAATAAAGCATTTACTGACAAAAAAATTAGCGTCCTCACTTTGATACAAGTAGGATAAAAAATACCAAATTCAAAATTTTACGTTAAAAACGCATCAATATAGCATTAATGTAGGTAAATAAAAAAAATAAAACATATCCCAAGGATTTTTGGTAATCTAAAGACTGCCCTAGACCATAACCCTTCGTAATAGCAAAAAAAAGGTGATACTTAATGATGAGGATTTTTCGGAGTAGTCGGTCAAATAAACTTAAAAAAAAACTTCAAAACTTTTAATTTAAAAATAAAGTAAAATTTCGTCTTTTTTGTTGTTCTTATCAATAAACAAAGACAGAAAATACCACGATAACTCAATTTGTGTAGTTATTCAAGTCATTTTTTACTACTTCAAAATTTTAAGCTTTTTTAAGTTTATTTGACCAACTACTCCGAAAAATCCTCATCATTAAGTATCACATTTTTTTTGCTTTTACGAAGGCTTAAGGTCTAGGGCAGGCTTTAGAATACCAAAAATCCTTAGGATAAGTTTTATTTTTTTTATTTACGTACATTAATGCTATTTTGATGCGTTTTTAACGTAAAATTTTGAATTTGGTATTTTTTTATCCTACTTGTATCAAAGTGAGGACGTAAATTTTTTTGTCAGTAAATGCTTTATTTGTAGTAATACTTTTACAAAAATAAATTATTAAAAAACCCAATAGTTTTTTTTTATAAAAAAATTTCTTCACTCCAGAATTACTCAAAGAAAAAAAAATTCAAAAATTCATAACTCGAAAACTACAAAAAATCGGCTAACATACATGGGATATATTCTGATAGCCCATGACGTGAGGAATCTAAAAAAAATTTTTTGACGTCAAGGTTTGGACCACCCTGTATGTATGTAGTGCTAAACTACTATGGAGATTTGACATGACTATTCGAAAATAAGCGTTATATTTCGAATCAAAGTTTGGTAAAATCGACTAAGTGAAACACGTACACGGTCCAGAATCGAAATCTTTGATAGAGTTAACTGGGTTGGCGTGTGTACCTACTAAAACTAAAAAAGGAAAAAGACTATATATATTAATATTTATTTATTCGTGGTTAGCTTGGTCTTCCACATTCCAGCGTTTCACCGCTGCCGCTGGAGTCAGCATATGAGTATATGACCGCAGCTGATCTGATGATAACGAGTACTTTTGCGCACTGAGGTTGCAACGCAACAAATACTCATCACTGCTATCTCAAAGGGAAAAGGATTCTTGCTATATCAAAGGGTTCCAGGATGGCTGGCACATACGCGGGTTAGGTCCTCTGGCATGGCATCTTCCACTTTCTTCTATGCTGGTATACCAAGGCATCCATTCAGGTGTCTTAATATCAAAGGGTCCATGGTATCTAAGGCTGTGGAACACGGCACCTCATTAGTTTGATTTGAGCGATTAAGTATGAAACACCATTATATAAGTGACACGATGCATGCAGGCCACGTTTCTCTAATAAAAAGATCGGTCGATCGATGTTATAATAAGATTATTATGCTTATACTGATGGATATGAGTACCTATAGATGATTTTATGAGATAAATAATACACTTTAATGGTAAAAGGATACCTTCTTATCAAATTCAATATCACATCATCAGTCTAATACAGTAACAGTGGTCTTGACGTGGGCCTCTTCTATTATTTTATTTATGCGTATGGGTACATTAGCTAGGACATAAATGAAATAATGCCCATAATAGCCACGCTGGGCAAACGGATTGGTGATTGCAGTAATGTGTCCATTATGATGAGGCTGCTGCCCTGCCTCCATCTCAAATAATTGGATCAGCGTAGTACCGTCCCTTAGTCGACTCTTATAACACCCATCGGAAAAGTTCTCCAACTTGGTAGGTGGCAAATATATTGTTACTGCCGCACCACACAGCCTAAATTCAATGTATATGACTATAAATATTAAGTACATTTTATATATGATAACAATAATATCAATCAAACAAACATAGAACCTTATTGCCCTTGTAAGTTATATGACCACAACATAGAACATAGAACCATGTAATATCGTGAATTTTAGACTATTAGTTGACTATAGGTATTAAGATACAGGTTTCAGTAAAATATAGCTAAATACACATAGAATTACTACCGTAAAATTAGCCCACTTTGTCTCCAGGGGAAACATTGCCCAAAACTTGAATTTTAAATAAATTGGTTATTATAGAAAAAAAATACATTCTTATGGCGGCCTAACTATTTTTAGTATAAAATAGATTATGTGAGAAGCAACACCAAGTATGACTTTTGCGTCTATCTTCATCCAGTTGTTTGCTAGAGCTTCTTGAGTGAGGTTGGTTATTTGGCGGGCAAAATCTTGGCAAAATATAGACATAAATTTCTCAAAACAGGGTGGTATTAAATGAAAAAAAACCCATGACCTGTAATAAAATGACAACAGTAAATTACATTGATAGTAGTTTTATTGGAAAAAGCTAATCAGAAAATAAGTTATGGCTTTGGGCAATTTTATCCAGTACTTTAGCAAACGGACATTGAAAACATTGCCCATCATGAAAAATAGCCTACAGTTGTCACTTTCAAGTTTTACCACTTTATGAAAATAGCGGTGGGTAATGTTTTTTTCAGTAAATTACGTTTTTATAACTCCATTATTTTATTTTACGTGTACAAAATGTTCGGAACCAATAACTATACTCTCAATTGTCAGTTTCGTTGTCTGCTGCTTCGTTAGTGGGCTGATATTTATATCAATATAATATTATCTTGATTCCCATTCAAAAAACGGTTTTATTATTATTGCATTAAAACAAATAATACATTTTGGACTGTTTTACTTCACTAGTATATTAATACTTTGAACAAAAGTTAAACGTCTTTAGTTAAGATATCTACTTAAAAGTGACAACCCTAGTATTTGCGAATCGCGTTAGTAGACCTTGTATGAAAAAGAGCGAAAACGGGTAGGTAACATTGCCCAACCAATTTACTCAAAATTGTTTATACTTATCCCTGAGTTATAAACATGAACTGGTAGAATTGCCCAAAAACCTTCTGTGATCGTAGTATTATTTTCATACGAGCTATTTTTAAGCACTAAATTGAGGTGGGCAATGTTGGTCAAGAACGAGATTACTTTGCTCGCCTTCTATAGGTGCTTTCAGACCAAAAGAACATTCGCTATTCTAACCTCCCACTCTACGAAATTCGATCGTTACACAAAACGTGATTGGTTGATTTCGTAGAGCGGGGGATAGAACAGCGAATGCTCTTTTGGTTTGCACGCACCTTAAAACGACAAAAACCTGATCTAAATGATGATCTAAAAATTATTTCTTCATGTGAGCCGATTCGTACGATCACAGTGCACATGCTGAGCAGAAAAAACTTCAAGGTTTCATATATTTTTTTGAGATATTTTAGGATTTCCGAAAAAAGCGGGCAATGTTGACTACTTAGTTTCACGGTACTATGAAAAAATGTAACATACAGTCACGTCTAAAAATATGTATACATAATAAGACTTGAAAAATATGTAGCCACACATTTTCATCCAAAATATGTATCTATTACTGACACCAAAAAATTGTATTCATTAAACTGTTTCAGTATTATGTAATCACATAATGCTTCAGAAAGTTGCATACTTAAATAAATTACATATAAATGTATCCTCCTCGTAGTCAAAAATAAGTATACATGAATTTCCTTATACATAACCACACTAATTTGGCAAATATTTGTATACGCCGTTTGATTCATAGATAATTATTATTATGTAAACACGATTTGATGTTTTGACGTGTCTAAGTGTAATCGATTTTAAAATGAATTTTCTTCCATGTGGCCAGTGACTTTCTTTATAATATGGATATGGAACCTATCTAAAGCTACAAATAGGTAGTGGCTGTTTATGAAACTCATAAGTATTATAATTTTATATTAGTTACTAAAATTAAAACCAGGTAGGTACTATTTTATAACTGAAAGAGAGAAGAAATGTTTTGTTTGTCAAGCATTATAAAGTAAATACCACTTGTAAATCTGTATTTTTTCTTATTACTTTCTTAGGGCACTTCGAAATAAAGAAGTTTGGGTTTGAAGTGCTGGTAATAAATAATAAATTCAAGATAGACAACAATAATGTCTATCAATATTATTCGATGACAATTATAAAAATATAGGTTCGATTCTTGAAAATACACGGTGGAATTTAATCGGTGAACAGGAACCCATTTTTCTAATTCAGTAATCGATGGCGGTCACGTTTATGTAGTACATAAGTGGAACCAAGTTTTTTTTTAGCATAACAAATTTTTATGTTGAAATTTAACTTTAATTAAAATTTATTGTCACCCTACTAATGGTTTAGTCTGAAAAGTTTAATACCTCTTTTCAAACTATCAGCCATGCATCGCTCTTATTTTACATAGGAATAGAGGCTATCGCAAAAATTAAAGCATGTAAGTGGTTATTGCTCATTTATGTTTTAAGTTTCTATGGCTGATAGTTTGAAAAGAGGTATTAAACTTTTCAGACTAAACCATTAGTAGGGTGACAATAAATTTTAATTTCAACATAAAAAAAAATTATGCTAAAAAAAAACTTGGTTCCACGTAATTACTACATAAACGTGACCGCCATCGATTACTGAATTAGAAAAATGGGTTCCTGTTCACCGATTAAATTCCACCGTGTATAGGAGAACACGACTATTTTCAAGACATTAGAGTGCATGTTCAGGTATTTTTGAGCATCACAAATATATACAGGGTGGCCCATTCAAATCGGTCAGTATAGGAAAGACTGAAACTATAAGACATACGAAGATTTGTTCTTAGGAACCATGTCACCGAATTTGATAAAAAGAAAAACTGCATTCATACATTTGAAAAATAAACTGTACCCAGCCAGGGAATCGAACCCGGTTGTTTTGAAAAAATAAACATACACTATGTCTATTCAGATATCGTTTGTGATTTCCGAATACGTAACGTAAAATACGTACGAAGTAGGTCTTAAGCAGTAAATGTCTCTAAGAAACATGATGTTTAAAATGAATGGAATTCATTGTTTTCACATACTTAAATTTATTTTACTAGGTGTTTATTGTGTAAATCTTAAGAAAATAAAATTGTTTTCTCTCATATCTATCAACGCAGTTTTCCTTATTATCAAAATCAATGACATGGTTCCTAAGAACAAATCTTCGTATGTCTTATAGTTTCAGACTTTCCATACTGACCGATTTGAATGGGCCACCCGGTATATATTTGTGATGGCGAGAATAACATGTTAGGAACATATTTCTCCTGTTAGTTGCAAAATGCCGTTCCGATTTTGACTGAGTAGAAAAAACTTGATATTATTAAAATAAAAACAAAAAAATGCTTAGGGCACTTTTCTGTGAATGACCCTAAACTGAAATACACAATATTTACAACTGAGCTCAATCTAAAAATTTAGACTGTCAAGTGCGTCATAGAATAATCGCGAGATAGATGTATGCAGTGACAAGTCTGCACTGTTTTCGTGAATTGTCAAATCAGTTAAATAAACAACTTATGATTCTATACCAGTCAGACAAGGTTAGTTTTTGCTGTCTGAATACATATTTATGAATCAAACGGCGTATATAAATATTTGACAAATTGGTGTGGTTACCTGTAAACGGAAACCATTCATGTATTAACCATTTATGCATATTTTTGACTACGAGGTGAATACATTTAAATGGAATTTATTTACGTATGAAACTTTGTGAAGCATTTTGTGATTACATAATACTGAAATAGTTTAATGGATACATTTTTTGGTGTCAGTAATAGATACATATTTTTGATACAATGTATGACTACATATCTATGCAACCTTGTTTTTGCATACATATTTTTAGACGTGACTGTACAACCTTGTAATTATAATATTGCGGCAGCAAAATATTTGGCCAGCGTTGGGATCACGCAAAATAGGCACGTTAGATGTCGAGTTGCGGAAAATGGCGAGAATACAATATCAAAAAACCGGCCAAGACCATGTCGGGCCATGCTCAGTATAGGTTTCCGTAGTTATTCGAAAACGGCTGGGCCGATTACGTTCGAAATGGTTTTATTTTTAAACCCACAGCCCACCAAAGTTTTTATTCTACCACTTTGTTAGCATAATTAATATGTATACCAAATTCTAGTACTAACGGACAAATCACGTGTAATTTTTTGTTACTCTCGAATCTGCTGAACAGCATTATAGCCAGTAAAAAAATCTTTACTTTTTTATAAAATACTTTTTAAATACTAAGTTTTAAAACTTCGCGATCATTTAGCTCGTAGTTGGCAAACAAGTACGTAAATTCAAGTGTTATTAAAAGGACTACTTCAGTTGGCAAAAAAATACACGTGATATTGGCTAGGGGGGGGGGGTCCTGAAAATATCACCAAATATCACCATGGGGGCTGGGGGGGTTTAAAACATACCAAAATCGTATGACGTGATTAATGGACAAGCCCTAACTAATATGTATACCTACAACTAATTGCAAATGGTCACTGATCTAAGCAATGGGCGGACAGACAGACGGACTACCGCACGAAACGATAGATGAAGAGTGATAGAGCGCTGACACACTCTAGCACCATGCTAAGAAGAGTATGGTGACGGATAGATAGACGGACTAACGGACAGACAGACGGACATGGCGAAACTATAAGGGTTTTTTATTTTTTTATTTGAACTATGCCCGATCATAACAATTTTTTTTTAACGAAAAAAGTGTTAACGCTTTCACAGCCAGTAACAAAAAAGCTCGTTTAAATTTGAATTCTAAAATGTTATTAACAGAGTTCTTAATCACAATTGCGGAAATAACGCATAATTTATTTTTATTTTTTGTTACTGGACATTGTTTTTTTTTGTGTTTGTTAAGAATTATTTCTATTTCTAGACGGATCCAAGAATAGATGGATGGAAAGAAGGACTAACGAACAGATAGATAGACAGTCAGACGGACGGACGAACAGACAGACAGACTGACATGACGAAATTGTAAGGGTTCCTAATTTACTACGGAACCATAAAAAGTACTTACACCCAGAATAATTGAAAAGGCAATCATTTCAAGTAATATCCGGTTGAAATATGTTTCTTTGCAGAAATAAACGGGCAGACAGACGGATGGACAGACATACAGACCGACAGACAAACAAACAGACAGACAACGGATGGACAGATGAACAGACAGACAGACATACAGACACATAGACACACAGACAGACACTCAGATAGATAGACAGAAAGATCGACAGATGAACAGACAGACAGACAAACAGAAAGATCGACAGATGAACAGACAGACGGCAGACCGTCAGACAGACAGACAAACAGACAGACAGACGGAGATGGCGAAAATGTAAGGGTTCCTAATTTACTACAGAACCGTAAAAAGTAATTACAGCCAGAATAATTGAAAAGGCAACCATTTTAAATAATATCCGGTCGAAATATGTTTCTTTGCAGAAATAAACGGTTGGAAAGACGGACGGACAGACATACAGACCGACAGACAAACAGACATACAAACACACAGACAGACAGATAGACAAACAGACGGATGGACAGATGAACAGACAAACAGACATACAGACAGACATACAGACAGACATAGACGGATAGACAGAAAGATCGACGGATGAACAGACAAACAGACAGACAGACAGACGGACGGAAAGATCGACAGATGAACAGACAGACAGACGGACAGACAGACAGACAGACAGACAGACAGACGGACGGAAAGATCGACAGATGAACAGACAGACAGATGGACAGACCATCAGATAGACAGACAGACAAACAGACAGACAGAGGGATGAACAGATGAACAGACAGACATACATACAGACTGACAGACATTTCAAGTAATATCCGGTCGAAATATGTTTCTTTGCAGAAATAAACGGGCAGACAGACGGACGGACAGACAGACAGACAGACCGACAGACAAACAGACAGACAACGGATAGACAGATGAACAGACAGACATACAGACAGACAGACGGACGTGGCGAAAATCTAAGGGTTCCTAATTTACTACAGAACCGTAAAAAGTGTTTACAGCCAGAATAATTGAAAAGGCAACAATTTTAAATAATATCCGGTCGAAATATGTTTCTTTGCAGAAATAAACGGGCAGACAGACGGACGGACAGACAGACAGACAGACCGACAGACAAACAGACAGACAACGGATAGACAGATGAACAGACAGACAGACAGACATACAGACAGACAGACGGACATGGCGAAAATGTAAGGGTTCCTAATTTACTACAGAACCGTAAAAAGTACTTACAGCCAGAATAATTGAAAAGGCAACAATTTTAAATAATATCCGGTTGAAATATGTTTCTTTGCAGAAATAAACGGTTTAACAGACGGACGGACAGACATACAGACCGACAGACAAACAGACATACAAACACACAGACAGACAGACAGACAGATAGACAAACAGACGGATGGACAGATGAACAGACAGACAGACATACAGACAGACAGATAGACAGACACACAGACAGATAGACAGAAAGATCGACGAATGAACAGACAAACAGACAGACAGACGGAAAGATCGACAGATGAACAGACAGACAGACGGACAGACCGTCAGACAGACAGGCAGACAGACGGGCGGAAAGATCGACAGATGAACAGACAGACAGACGGACAGACCGTCAGACAGACAGACAGACAAACAGACAGACAGAGGGATGAACAGATGAACAGACAGACATACATACAGACAGACAGACATTTCAAGTAATATCCGGTCGAAATATGTTTCTTTGCAGAAATAAACGAGCAGACAGACGGACGCACAGACAGACAGACCGACAGACAAACAGACAGACAACGGATGGACAGAACGGAAAGATCGACAGATGAACAGACAGACAGACATACAGACAGACAGACGGACATGGCGAAAATGTAAGGGTACCTAATTTACTACAGAACCCTAAAAATATCTTACAGCCAGAATAATTGAAAAGGCAACCATTTCAAGTAATAACCGGTCGATATATGTTTCTTTGCGGAAACAAGCGGACGGACAGACGGACGTACAGATAGTCAGTCCGTTCAGATAGACAGACACACAGACAGAGAGACAAACAGACAGACAGAAAGATCGGCAGATGAACAGACAGACAGACGGACAGACAGACAGACTTACAAACAGACAGACAGACATACAGACAGACAGAGGGATGGATGCAAAATGCAAGGGTTCCTAATTTACTACAGAATCCTAAAAAGTACTTACACCCAGAATAATTGAGAAAGCAATAATTTGGAGGAAACCAACGGACGGACAGACAGACATACAGACAGACAGACAAACAGACTGACAGACAAACATACAGACAGACAGGTGGATGCACATGGCGAATCTGTGACGGTTTCTAATTTACTACAGAACCCTAAGAAATAAACCCAGAATAATTGTAAAAGCAATAATTTCGAATACTATCTGGTCGAAACACGTTTCTTTGCGGAAACAAACGACCGTATAGACGGACGGACAAACAATCAGACAGACAGAGAAAAAACTGGCCAAGTGCGAGTCGGACTCGCGCGCGAAGGGTTCCGTACCATTATCAATTTATTATTAAAAATATACAATTAAATCAATCTACCTCAAAAACTAAAAGAGATAATTAAATCAAACCAAAAATCATTGATAAGGTTTATTAATGTGCATAACATATATTTTTTTTAGAAGTTTATATCGCGTAGTTTAAAAAATAGAGGGGGGGACACATTTTTCAGACTTTGAGAGCTGATATCTCGAAAACGATTTGCTTAAATTTAAATAAGATTGATAAACCTTCATATCATTTTCAAAGACCTTTCTATTAATACCCCACACGCTTATATACAACTAAAAAAAAAATTCTATCCCTCAGTTACATGTATGGAGGGCCCCCACCCCAATGGTTTTTTTACAATTTAGTATCATAATCCTGTAGCGGTTCATACAACACATATCCTTACCAAATTTCGTTACTGTAGCATTTATAGTTTCCGAGTAAATCAGCTGTGACAGACGGACAGACGGACAGACGTACATGACGAATCTATAAGGGTTCCGTTTTTGCCATTTTGGCTACGGAACCCTAAAAAAGAGTTGTAGATATTTGCCACTAATTCCTACCAATATTTGCCGTGTGGTGACGGCAGTAAGAATATATTTTGTCACCACCCCAACTCCTCCTGTGGGTGTCGTAAAAGTCGACTAAGGGATTGAAGTGTCACTGACTATTATTTGATAAAAGATTGATGATGGGCAGCAGAGTCATCATAGTGGACATACTACTGCGATCGTCAATCCGCTTGCCCAGCGTGGCGATTATGGGTATTTACCTCCTAATGCGCCTATACGCATAGTAAATAGGAGAGGCCTACGTCCAGCAGTGGACTATCATAGGCTGATGATGATGATGATTTGCGTCTCAAAACTTGCGGCAATAACTTGCAAGTATAAACTCAGCTTTGTGTCTTTTCAAAAGGGCTTATTTCTACTCTGGCAATAAGGATTATTTTTTCTATATTTCCATAAGAGAAATTATCTCTATTGACAAAGTGGAAATAAGCCCTTTTGAGAAGACATTCCACAGTTACGATAATTATAATGAATTCATAACAAAACAACATACGTAATTGTGGGACAAAGTCATTTTGCGTCCGGCGGAATGTAGCCAGCAACGCCATATTGCTAGTTGTGCTAAGCTCACCTGACGCCAATAGAACGCGACTCTAAGCATCGGGGTTCCATTAAGGGAAATAATAGGAACTGCAACTGTCTTCTTGAGCAATTCACGTATCGTACCTATCACTATGTTGACTATTCAAGACGAGTGGTATGCACCCATAACTGCGTAGGTATTAGGAGTATGAATGCAATAAGTGCAGGTTATAGTAAGTATATATATTTATTTACCAAGGAGCCGAGCCGATATTACAAGACAGGTGCCGGTAGTAGATACTTAATAGATACTTAATACTCAAAACTTAATTTTAATCATAAAATTCAGTATGAACATTATGTCGGAAAAAATATTGACAGCCCAGTCAACAACACGTTGTCAGGTAACCAATTTCCAGGCAAGTTCCCGTCGACGGCGCTAGGAGGCGCCAGAATTGCTAGCACATATTGCATCCTTTCACTTAATTCAATTTAAACCTTTTTCATCATGCGGCCAATACCACACGTCAAACCTAAATGGCTAGTCAAATGAAATAAAAATACGAACTATATTCGCGTGGAAAAGAGAGAGCGAGTGGCGGCATGTTTACGTCATCGCGAACAGTTTAATAATGGTTCACGGAACTTTATTTTTCGTTCATCTCTAGTAACGGTAACCAGAAAAGTTTTGTTCTTTCATATAAATCATATAATGTTCTTGTCAAAACCGTTATGTCAAAGAACGGAATTTTTCCGTTCATCTTGAATATTGTGAACCAGAAATATTGTGTTCATCTACAAAACCTTTATCGTAGTTAACCGTTACTAATACGAACGGAATTAATAACGGTTAAAGAACAATATCAAATGGTTAATCGAGAACGGTTCCGATCCCTGGATTGAACTGATTGAAGTATCAAATAAATTGCCAACTCGTATTTAATTTGTCACGTATTGACTACACAAGATTTTGAATATTTTGATACCATAGATAATAACGAGTTCATTGACAAGTGGATTTTACGATGAGAGACTTTACTGTTAGCTTGTCTTGGCACAAGACAAACCAACGTTATACAGTATGTTAACATGATACGGGCTATTATTGAAACCGAGGAATGCGATGTAGATTTTTAGCCAAACCGTATGCGATATTTGGTTCAAAACTCTAATTTTAAAACAATTAATTTTCTAAAAAAAATTAATTGAAAAGCTATGTACCTCAAAATTAATCGTTAATTTGTAAGATCCACGACGATACTAGCCCAGGTATTAGCTATCACCGCCGGGCGAGTATCGCCATGTCTCTTTTTTTACTCAGGAGTGCGTATCTTTTGTTCGTGTTTATAGCCCATAATTCATAGCTTAGTAGCTCGCGATGAGACCGGTGCCTATAGATACTCAATACTCGTGTCATATATCATTCACATCAAACTTTAAAAAGGTTCACAATCATAAAACTGTCGCTGACACGTGGTGCAGATCGACGAGTGATTGAACTGATTGAAGTATCAAATAAATTGCCAACTCGTATTTTATTTGTCACGTATTGGCTACACTCTATTTTGACACCATAGTAACGAGTTCATTGACAAGTGGATATTACGATGAGATTACTTTATTGTTAGCTTGTCTTGGCACATGACAAACCAACGTTATACAGTATGTTAACATGATATAGGCTTTTATTGAAACCGAGGAATGCGATGTAGATTTTTAGCCAAACCGTGTGCATTATTGGAACAAAGCTCTAATTTTAAAAGTAATTATTTTTTTAAGAAAAGTTATATACTTCAAAATGAATCGCTAATTTGCACTGACAGATCGCAGCCACTCGGAACGTTTGACGACTAAGCAGCAGTATCATTCACTAAGGAAACCGCCTTGCTGTCAGCGCTGTGTCAGCGTTGCGGCAGCGTCGAGCCTAAAAACGGTATTCACTAATGTACTTTAAACGACACTTTAGTGCTCGGCGACGAATGCGGCGTGAGCTGGAACTACACCGCGTCGAGAGTTTGCCGTTTAATGTACGAACTTCTATTCTCTAACGAAAAACAGCGACGAACTCGCCCACAACCTCGCTCACAGCCTGGATTCCTAATGTCAAATCAAACAGCTAGGATTTTAGACAAGGCTGTCTCGCTCGACGTCGAGCTTGTTGACGAACGCAGCGTCGAATGTGTGAATAAGAGAATAGCATAGCAGTGCACTCGTTACATTGATCGTTCGAAGGAAATAAACTTAATTGTACGGTCAATTTAAATATTTATCAAATGTTAATACTTGAAAACGATTGCTAGTAATGCATATTACTATTATTACCCATTTTCGTAAAAGCCCGGGTCATGGTAATACCCTGTATACGCAGACGTTTCTTTCGCATAATTACCATCATGTTCCAACTTAAACTAATCTTCCAGTTGCCAAATTTACCAAATTATTATTGGCCAACTAGCCTAGTTAGCAAATAATAATTTGATACACGTTGGACATATTGGTATCATATTTTTGTACACGTCCTTAGAGTTCAGGCAATAGCACAAAATTGAAATCAATTATAGATGATATCCAACTTGTTTCAGTAAGCAGACCCACATACATTTGCGCAGGTAAATTATTCAACGGACCCTCATACGGATTCCCGAGAATTCAATTTATTCTTGGTGAAAACCGGAAATATCTGGGTTTTCTTTTATTTCTGGGGAACTGGTGATTTTTCTTAATCTTCTAGTATAAAAATAAAAAAGTAGTTTGAAAGCGCTTGTTTTATAAGCAGTTGCAAGAATAGGAGTTTTGAGAGTGCATACTGTCGTTGTTCCTACAAAAGTCGCTATGTGTTTTTTTCCATGGATTTCAACGTCATTTTGGACCTAATGTCATACGCTCCAAAACAGCGGTGAGGCTATCTTTTATAGTTCAAGATTTATGAATTTGAGCTATGTGATATCCATATTTTGAATTCTCTTACTAAAAACAATAAGTTCATAAATTACATGACTGTTTTTTATAACCATTAGCGACTTTAACCTCCTGAGGCCTGGTGACGTCACTTACTTCAACCGAATTTTAACTTTGACACTATATCTATAAAGTCAAAATGTTATGTAATATGTATATGACATAGGGCCTCACGAGGTTAATGTATCTACGTTATTTTCTCGCTTGATAGAAGAATCATTACCCCCTTATTCATAAACGTTTGTTAACTTAACAAGCCGCTAATAATAGTTTGTCTCTTTCGGTCTTAGCAGTGTGTCCATAAGAGCAAAAGGGACAAACAATTATTAGCGGCTTGTTAAGTTAACAAACGTTTATGAATAAGGGGGCTAGTGTTTAATCGTTTATTTAAAATTCATACTTTTTTTATTTATCAAGATAATTAATGTTAATGTATGCCACCTAGATACTTTCAAAACCATGAAAACACAATCAACAACATATCAAACCCTCATAACGTCAATTGAAATGAGGGACCTCAATCAAAACGTTCGTATCGTATTAATATGTAAATATCGAACATCTGAATGGGGCCATTGTATTTATCGGAGCAAAACAACTGATACACGCTATTCAGCTACTCAAATCGAGGTTTCTAGCATGTTCCGAGGTACACGACAGTCTAACAACAACGATGAGACGAGTAAATTCATCAGCGATATAGGTTACAAGGCAGGCTGCATGCATGCAGCATTCATGTTGCTTGCACGACTTCGCTTCCAATGTAACTTGAACTGAGAAACTGTAACAAGCTGGCACAACCAAAGACTTTTCTTAAGCTGGTTTGTTATGGAAACTCGCAGAGCAAATACAACGCCCCTGGACCGGGTCGTGAAGCCCTATCGATTCACGCTCCGCGCAGTCGCTGTACCAAGCGACATCAAACTTCTACGCGTTATCCACTACTCCTTTCCTATCAAGAGCATCTCATTTTTACGAATCAAAGCAACAATGGTTATCAAGGGTTAATAGCTTTTGAGACGTAAGTGAAATAGGGTTTGCGACATCCGATTAAGGGTGCTGCGGTTGGATTTGCGTGGCGTCGTTTGGTTTGGTTTTTGATCTATTGCTGAGCTGGTCTCATTATTGGTATCTAATGTCTTAGGGATTTCCAACTAACTACGAGAAAACTATATCTCAATACATTTTTTTATTAGGAGACATCGGCAAATAATTGTATATTCAGTTTTAGAAAAGTAGATACAATCTTACCGATTCATAAAACTTGAAGTATTTACATGTTTATGCATTATAAGATACTATACATACAGTAAGTAAGTAGGAAATACAATAAAGGTCTGTTTTCACCGTCCCCATTTTTTTAAATATATCTGTCCGATAAATGTTAACTGTCCTTTTCATGATTATGCCTGGAGAAAAGGATACTGATAATTTTATTTGACGAATATATTTATTTACGGAGTGTACGCTGTAATAGTAATTTAGTCTATATTTTATTTTGTTTACATACTCGTATTATACAAATAGTGTAGTGTAGCGAATTCCTACCTGGTCTGTCAATAATTATTATAAAAGTTAGTTTTCATTGGTACTTATGAATTAAAAATATTTTCTACATGTAAAATGCTCGTAAAGTGTTTATCTTTGGCTCTTTGATGTCTGAAATAAACGTATTTTATTCTATTTTCCTTTCACCAATTTGTAATGAAAAAAATTAAAAGGTTTCGTTATCATGAACCTTTATAAAAATATTACCTTCAAATATCTCAGTGATTATCAAAACAAGCAGTTCTGAAGCTTATTAATAATTGAATAAAATCATCGATTAGATGGCTAGCTGTGAACACAAATAGATTTGGAACACAAACGGGTTATTTTGAAAACGATCTGCCACATTCAGAATACATTTCAAGACAACCTTATTCTCAAGCTCTGAGGATTTAAAATATAATCAAATAAGTTTACTTAAGCTCTTTAGTGGTACACAAGTATGTTTTAATAAGAGCTACGTCAACAGAACTAACCGCGAGCGCTGCGCAAGAAAATGGAGAAAAAAACTAATTATAATGATTAATTAATAATTGTTATGCGGAATTAATTGATAGCTGAATTCATTAGAATTTGGTATTACACGACCAATCTATAATGATACGAAGCGTGGGTATAGGATTTTGATGAAAACAACCTTGGATGTGAAAATTTAATGAGCGAAATACATTTTTGATCAAGTGGATTTACACTTCACTTCATATTAGAAGAAAATACGTTAATAACAAGATGATTAATGTAGTATTTATTACACTTGTTACAGGAAGTGTGTATATTACACACTATCGCCGCTGACACTATCGCGAGTCCGGACTTCTGGCCGAAGGGCGTCGTGTTTCGGCGGTTTCGGGGCAACCTGCCGAACCCTACGACGCCGGCTCAGACGACGCAACGGAGCCACGCAGTTGTGTCGCCTAAATCTAATTAATGTGTTTTTTTTTTTAAATATATTTCTTTACATATTTTGTTTTGTATACAATTTTTTTTTATTGTATAATTTTAGTTTCATGACGCATTGGCGTTCTGCTGTAATGTCATGTAAACTTTTGTTTTAATAAATAAATAAATAAATAAATAAATAAATATTAGGTTGATTGAAAAAAATAGTACATTACTATAGAGGATGGGAAACGTAAGGCCAAGTAGATATAGCTGGCCTAAGGAACTGAGGCCAGATAGAGATACGCGGCCTGTAACCTTGTTTCTCGCCGAAATTTGTTTAGGCACTATACAAATTTCGGCCCAAACTTGCAATGAAATAAAAAATCGAAAATGATATTAATAGTAAAAAAAATAAGTCAAAGAACGAAATTAATCCATAATATAATAAAAAAAACAACTTATACTTACGTCAATTTTTTTTAAGCTATTTGAGATAATCTTTTACCCGGTGACATTGACACTAGTTCATTTTTTTACGATGAAATGCCAAGCTGTTCTGTCACTTTACAAGTTTATATGTGAGCGATCAATAATACATACATACTGCATATTTTTACATTTTCAACTTCCAAAGGTTTTGTTGGACAGAGTCTACTATAATATAATTATGTAGTTTGCGCGACTGATTTCCGTAACAAAATTGACGTCATCGTGATTTTTTATACGATAAACCATGTACATATACCCGAGAAATTTGACCTGTGGTTGCTAAGACCGAGTGGCCGAGGGGTACAGGCATCAGCCGCGAAAGCTGAGTACGTGGGTTCGATCCCCACCTCGGACATAGGTGATCTTGGTCGTTTTTCTTTGGTATATGACATCTAATATTTATAAACCATGTACAATTTTTTTGGAATCGGCCCAGATGGACTTGGAACCAAAATTTCAAATAATGATGTTTAATTGTTCCATAAAAACAAATTACAAATGTAAATGTCGATAGAATCTGGAGAGTCATGAAATTCGTATTGAACTTGAACACTATAACTCAAATACCAAAATAGAATAACAATTATGTTTCATGCAAAATAAAATCCCTTGTAGGCATGTTTTCTCCGGGCAAATGGCGATATTGGAGTTTATATTTAAACATCCGCATTTTTACATAAGGATCGTCGACAAGACATTTTGATTTACGATAAACAGGCAATTTGGTATATTTAGACTAACGATCACTTCAAATAATTTCCGAATTCCTATAAAAAGCGAAATAAACAAATTCAACTCCGATATCGTCACTATTACTCAGCCTCCGACCGACAGAAATCAGCTCATAGGAATATCACGATGCTGTCGCTATACATACGGGTGTTTTTTCTATCAAGTTGGTGTAGCAGATACGAGATTGAGAAAGTATATCGACGATATTTGAAGGACATGTTGACTCCTATTCACAAATCAAATGAAAAGGGAAGCCGGGGAAAAAGCGCACCGGTGACTTGCGGGTCAGAATGGTACGGAATTATTTGAAGCATTTCCAATTACTGGGACATGTGTGAGGTATGAGGCACCTGTATAATGCCAAGTAACTATTGTTGGCTTTAATGCAAAGGGTTTTCAATGCTTTACTGGTGACATTAGTCAATGGCAGATGACCAGACTCATGTCATCAAAATATTGTATTAGAGCGAAATGAAAAGTTTAATTCAGTTATTAATATTTTAGTCTAAATGCGTACTTATTCATTTTTATACACCTAGAATATCATCATCATCATCATATCAGCCGAAAGACGTCCACTGCTGAACATCCCCAAAGATTGCCACAATGACCGGTCCTGCGCCACCCGCATCCAGCGGACTCCTGCGACCTTCACCAGGTCATCGGTTCACCTTGTGGGGGGCCTACCCACGCTACGTCTTCCGGTACGTGGCCGCCACTCAAGAACCTTCCCGCCCCAACGGCCATCGGTTCTACGCGCAATGTGCCCCGCCCACTGCCACTTCAGTTTAGCGATTCGGAGAGCTATTTCGGTTACACCTAGAATATACGTCATTAAAAAGATTATATTTGCTTTTTTGTACCAAATCAAGTCACAAGTCAGTACGATTATCTGCATGAATTATTTCATTTATTGTTATTAATTAACTTACCATTTCTACATGACCGTTTTTTTCTGCTTTCACTCTATTATGTTACTGTTGGATAGGTATTTGAGTATAAAATCATTAAGGTACCTACTTATAATATTTTTGGTTTTAAAACAAATAAACGTACCAATTTTTTTTGTTGATTGAAAATAAAAGAGTACTAGAATCGTAGAGATTATGCTAAGAAAATCAATTAGACCAAGATGTTCGTTTGTTAAAGATATAATAACTACCTATTGCCGTAGTCGGCAGGATCGATCTTATACTCCTACGGGATTCCGATTTCCAATCAACTGTAATCGTCGAAGATTATTTGAAGTGCTTCCAATTATGGGAACAGGTTAAGACATATGAAATAAATGAGTATAGGCAGTGTAGACTAAGATACCCGCGAGTCTTAAAGGTAGGTGCTTACGAGGGTTGCCTTTTAAGTTGTGTCGTTTGAAATAAGTATAGACAATTTTATAGATTATTACCATTTATTGTTTTTCGAAGAATTCTCCGCGATGTTTAATACACTTTTGCATGCGTTTAAACCAGTTTTTAAAACATTTATTCCACTCCGAAGTGGGGGTAGTCAAAATGGCCGATTTGTAAGCGTCAACAGCTTCTTCAGGTGAGCTGAAGCGTTGACCACGAAGACTTTGCTTAATTTTGGGGAACGTAAAAAAATCGTTAGGGCTTAAGTCAGGGCTGTAAGGTGGGTGATCTAAAATTTTCACATTTTGGGCGCTCATAAACATCTTTGTTTAGCGGGCGGTGTGCGAACTTGCATTGTCATGATGCAGTATCATACGACGCGTCGAGTTGTTTTTTTGAAATTCGGTTATGACTTGCGGCAAACAAACAGTGGTATACCAGTCAGCGGTAACCGTCTTGCGATCTTCTAGTACAATAGTGGCGACGTGACCACCCTTTACCACAAACGAGGCCACCATTTTTTTTTAAGTGCTCCGCGAGCGTACGACTTTGGTCGGTTTTGGCTCATCCTGAAAGACCCAAACAGTTGACTGCTGTTTAGAATCAGGATCGTAAGCATATATCCAAGACTCGTCACCACTAACCATATCATAAACATGTTTTGACTCGCCTCGGCTGAATTGCTGCAGAGTTTTGCGACACCAACTAACACGGGCGGCTTTTTGGTCGTCGCTAAGCAAATGTGGTATCCAACGAGAGATCAACTTTCTTACGCCAAGTTCTTCGTGCAGGATTTTTTGGATAGTGGTCCCTGAAATGCCCGGACGCCTCTATTTCACGGTAGGTCACATGACGATCTTCGAGTACTAGCTGCCGCACGGCTTCGATATTCTCTTGCGTCATGGCGGTTTTTGGACGACCTTTACGGGGCTTGTCACTGAGGCTAGACTGCCCACGTTGAAATTGTAAATACGATCGTTCTACAGTCCTAAGACACGGTGCTGCATCACTAAACACAGAAGTGATCTCCTCAAAACACTGAAGTCGCGATAATCCCCTTTTAAAGTTGTAGAAAATAATCGCATGCTTTTCCTTAGTAATTTCCATTTTTACAACCGACTTGTCACCTTTAAATAGACGCTGTAATAAAACTATTCGACCAATTTGAAAACATTTTTTTGTTTTCGAGTTCTAAATGCAAAAGAATGAAAATGCCATGTTTTTTTTTTTTTTTTTATCGCGGGAGGTTGGCAAACGACACGACTTAAAAGGCAGCCCTCGTAAAATCGTTATTTATTAGTAGGTATACAAATGTCTCCTTCACAAACTCTAAGTGACTCAGCGAGCTATGGAAAGGGCTATGCTTAGAGTTTCTCTGAAGGACAAAATCCGGAATCAGGATATCCGACAGAGAACCAAAGTCACCGACATAGCAACGAGGGTAAGCAAACTGAAGTGGGCGGGACATGTTTGTCGAAGAGCCGATGGTCGATGAAGCAGACGAGTCTTGGAGTGGAGACCGCGAACGACTCGCCCGCTGGGCCGCCCTCTCGCCAGATGGACCGACGATCTAAAGAAAGTGGCGGGAAGTGGTTGGATGCGGAGAGCTGAGGACCGAGTATGGTGGCGCGCATTGGGGAAGGCCTATATCCAGCAGTGGACGACTATGGGCCGATGACGATGATGATGATGATGATGATGCAAATGTATAATGACAATTTTATATTTTTGAGCATAAAGGTGCGGTTAAACTAAAAGAGCATTCGCTGTTCTAGCGCCCGTTCTAAAGGTGCGTTTAAACCAAAAGAACTTCGCTGTTCTAGCTCCCGTTCTACGAAATCAACCAATCACGTTTTGTTTACCGATCGAATTTCGTAGAGTGGGAGGTTAGAAGAGCGAATGGTCTTTTAGTTTAACCGCACCTTAAGAAATCAACCAATCACGTTTTGTGTACCGATCGAATTTCGTAGATTGGGAGGTTAGAACAGCGAATGCTCTTTTAGTTTAACCGCACCTTGACGGCACACCCGTTGTCGTAGGTGGTTAAGACCAGTTTGTCTTTAAAATATGAGTGATAATCATGAAAGTTTAAATCGACAATTTTATAGTCATTTTCTCCTTGACTTAGAAGTATAATTTCCCTAAATTTATTTATTATTTAAATCGCTTTCGTAGCTCAGTTGGCAATTTTTATTTTATTTGAACATGGAAAATAAACAGGCAAGATAGTACATTAAATAAATTCATACAAACAATTCATAGCCAAAACAGTTTCCACTTTTGATCATAATAGTTATTTGTTATACAAGGGTGCAAAGTTGTATTTTACCCGCGAGTATGAAATTGAAACACGAGCAAGCGAAAGGATTCTATAGTTGAAAGTTCTAAAATAGAATCCTGAGCGCAGGGAGTGTTTTAACATACGAGAAGTAAAATACATTTGCACCCGTGTGTAACACAAAACTTTTCCCCTCACTATAGCGAGGAAACTCAAAAAACGTAATTATTTGTTCACATTACAATCATCATTACTATCACTAACCTGAGTGATAGTATTTTTCGAAATGCATCATGTATTTAATGCAAGATTTTGTCGCAGTAAACTTAGCACGAAAAAGTAAACGCAACACGATTTTAACACATTCCTGTAGTTGCACACCAACGCCAATGCATTATTAAATCATTCTCATTCATTATTTTTACAAAATTATAACAGAACACTCTGAAAGTTGTTTAGTTTACTATTTATTTGCGTGTTCGAGTCGGTAAATAAAGATTATAACCTATAATATTCATTGACAATGTTGACATTTTCTGCGTTTTGTGATTGCATCAAGTCATCTTATCATCTTTCACTAAAACAATTGTTACTTATGGAATTTTAGGATTTATGTGTTAAAATCATCATATTATATAAAGGTTTGTATTTTACACTAAATTCTCAAACAAATTATTTAATAATCATTAATATGGAACGATTTCCATGAGCATTTTACGTTTTGTTATCTGTTAAACGATTGCTACTTCACGCTACGCTCCAAAGTCATTACTTTGCCACACAAGTGAATAATATGCGTTTTTACAAGTTCGTATTAAAGGATAAACGAGCACTTTACGAGCTAGTGAGGGGAAAATAAATTTAAGTAATTTGCTCAAGCAAGACTCAATATCTAACAAAACTACTAGTTTAAACCCCTATAACGCAATGAAATGATAAAGATTACCAAGTTTAGCTACTAGAAATAATAAACCAAAGAAAATCGTTGTATGTAGGTAATGAACACACATACAAATGTCCTCATCGGAGCTCGAACCCGCTACCTCCAGCTTCGTAGACAGGGTCACTACTAACAACGCTTTAGGTCTACATAATGGACATAATAAAGACAGGAGTAATATTGAAGACTACAATAGAAACGAGCCTCCCTTAATGATCTTCCTGGGGAAATGGAGAGGAAATTATATGCTGATTTTTATATTTTATCACAGACTGCGGGGAAATATGAAAATCAACATCATTAGCTCGGTTACGAATTTTCTGAGCAAAAATGTGCTCTGATATTTTTAATGTTGAATACGCTAAGCAAAATTATGTAGCTGCTGTATTAAACATGTGCATGTTATGAAAATGGTATTTAAGAACAAACCAAGTGTGATTGTTTCATTTTTTATATTATTTCTTGTATGACTAGACTACTGTATTATTATGGGGACTACATAGTAACATTTAGACTAGGTTATACTATACGAGTGGCGACCACGCACTGGACGGCGCCGCGTGGGAAAGCCCCCTACAAGATGGAGCGACGACCTGGTAAAGGTTGCGGGTGTCCAATGGATGCGGACAGCTCACGACCGAACTTTGTGGAACTCTCTGGGGGAGGCCTATGTCTAGCAGTGGACGTTAATTGGCTGATGATGATGATGATACAAATACACGATTATTCAAGTACATGATCATACTTGAAAACAGCACGTAATGTCTATAATTCTTATTCATGTCACATAGGTAACTATATGAAATCTTAATATGTAATACCTGTATCGGTTTTGAGTCAATGCATACCAATGAGAGAAATGAAATTAGTAAGTGAGTATTAGGTTGTGAATCGACCTCCTGAGAGTGATTGATAGAAAACGCCATCTATTCTCCAATTTAGTTCAGGTTAATTAACTCACTGACTTATCATCATCATATCAGCCGAAAGACGTTTACTGCTGAACATAGGCCTCCCCCAAAGATTGCCACAATGACTGGTCCTGCGCCACCCGCATCCAACGGACTCCTGCGACCTTCACCAGGTCATCAGTCCACCTTGTGAGGGGCCTGCCGACGCTGCGCCCTCCGGTACGTGGCCGCCACTCGAGGATCTTCCCGCCCCAACGGCCATCGGTTCTACGCGCAATGTGCCCCGCCCACTGTCACTTTGCCACTTTGCCTCTGCCACAGTTTAGCTATTCGGAGAGCTATATCGGTTATTTTGGTTCTGCTGCATTAATAATATTATGTCAATATATGGTTATAATAGTTCCATGTGCTTTTATGTCATTACCTACTACAAAGTAACTGATTATACGAAATTTCGAAACTCAAAAAAACTGCGTTTGCTCTAATAACATCATCATCATCATCATCATCACGTTAGCCGAAAGACGTCCCCTGCTGAACATAGGCCTCCCCCAAAGATTGCCACAATGACCGGTCCTGTGCCACCCGCATCCAGCGGACTCCTGCGACCTTCACCAGGTCATCAGTCCACCTTGTGGGGGACCTACCCACGCTGCGTCTTCCGGTACGTGGCCTTAATAACTAATAACATCACCCATTTATTTTTTCACGAAAACTGTTTCAAAACTTAAATTTTTCGTAATAATACGAGTACATTTTCAATTAAAGATAATGACCACTTTTATTAGGCTATTTTCTTTTCAAACAACGAACATGGCAATATAAGTTTGCTTAAAGTCAGTTTATTTTCTCTGTAATTTCGCTTGTAGTGTAAAGTTTTAAGGCAAAAACCGTCTTAATGCTACGGATTAAACTTGGAATACTAACGTAGTCATATTTGAAAATTAGGCTAGAAAAAAGAAAAAGGAAAACTGGTTTAGACTTGCTACGAGTTTACCCCTAAAATAGGTAAGTATGTAGTACGATTAAGTACCTACTTGAGACAGGATAAAGAAATCTTGAAATTTCAATTCGCTTTGATTAGATGACAATTTCAATTTGTGGAACATTCAGTTTATTTGTCGACAGGCATTAATAATGATGTAGTTAGGAATTTCGTTACTCAAATTCGATACATAGATGGCTTTTGTAGATGGTATTACACGGAATACGTTCTGGTATCACTTATTTGTATCTGAAAAACAATGTTATAATTGTCCATAGCTTTGCAGAAAGCGATCAATTTCTATTTTTTGTCAATCTGACTTAAACTTAAACGTATAACGTAACGGACTTCATCTTTGCAATAAGAGTAATTATTTTTTAGTTTTTTCCATATATTATTATCATAAAATTGAAAAATGAGCTTAGAAAAGCACATAATACATCTGAACAGATTCACCAATCAAAAATATATGTACATATTACCTGTCATATTAATCTGGACATCTTTCTATGCTACCTGTTTAAAATGCTTTGTATTTTTATAATAATGCTGGCGATAATAAAATTAAATAGATTGGAACTCGATAAATTCAAGAAAAAAAAAAGACATAATTATGAGCGTTTATGTATGTGACCCATCATAAAATGCAATCTATGAAAATTATATCCAGCCCTCGCCTACCTATATAAATCTCCGCCACAAAAATCGACTTCCATCAAAACTTAAGTCCTGATGAGTTGCACCCTAAACTTGTTAAGAATATAAAAGTCATCGACGGTAAATCAATCCACGGTTTGAGCCTCCTTCATTATCGTAAGAATACGCCGTCAAAATAGGGCCCGGAACGCCATCAAAATAAGGCCCACTGTCGCCATCAATAGGAAGTCTTATGTCCGTTAACCGTGCAATGTACTTCCCTTTTTAACTTAAAATTGCTTTTGTAAATTGTGTAGTCATTGTTATTCCCCATCTTCAAATTTGGGGTGGCGCTTTTAAGAAAAATACAGAGTGATTACAACTCATACATCATAGGAATCCCCTAAATATTAATTGTCCTTTTTTTGTATTGTATTCTGGCCATTTTTTTGCAACTCTAATCAAACGCACACCTATTTTGCGTGGTCCCAACGCTTGCCCAGTAGTTGTTTGGGACTTCACATACTTGAATTTCTTCGCAGGTGTATGCAGGTTTTCTCACGATGTTTCCCTTCACCATAAAGCACTTGTGAATATACACTGTATTATACAGTTTAGTCAAATATATTTTACAAAACAAAGTGACCATACTATTTAGCTGGTTTACCGAACTATTTGGCTACTTTGGCTGCTATGAAACATTTGACACTGACAGTACCGAAAAGGGTTCCCTAAATAACAACCGAAAGTCATTAATAAAAAACAAAATGACCAAGTTTTTTTTTAATTTTACCTATCCTTTTGTCACTCACATTTGGCCGCAATCATATCCTTATAGAGCTATCAAGGGGCCTTCATTAGGAAATATTTCACAAGTCCAGGTAAAGCAAACAAATATAAAAAAACTAGCCACACGCATTGTATTGGACTGCAGAATTGCATATACAGAAAATACGAACGACGTTGCCTTAACATTGATGCAACCAAACCTATCCGTGGTCCTTCGAACCAGATAAGTAAATTCAACTTTGCTAACCCTCAAACATCGCCAGTTTTAAAACTCGCACACTCAAATTCACCCCCCACTCGCATTAGTGTCTCGTTTCCCGAAATATCTTTCCACGCCATAAACCGTCTACAAATTAAATTACCTGCCCATGTAATTGTGACGTTTCGAGTGCGTGCGCGTACGACATCATCCGCTTTCGCAGACCGCTTACTTAGTAGATGGAATGTAATATTTACAAGGAAAAATAGCAGGTCAGTTAGGGCAGCTACTTCATTCCGTGCTGTTACTCAAAAGCAGACTAAAAAGATCGGAAATCGATCTCAAATTCATGAGAACTGTCACTTACAGATTTTCCAAAAAAACATACAGGGCGTGAAAAAAGGAAAGTTTTGAATATCTTTTTTTGCCAATTAATCTAGTTCCTAGGATTCCGGATCAAGAGCGTCTTAAGGATAAAACACAAAAGCTTCGGCTAAATGCCACAAGTTGATTTTTTTGATATCATTAGTTTTTATAAAAATCTAATATATCAGTCCTATTCAGTACTAATAATTTCCTTTTGTCGTGAACATGGGTAGATGTGTCAATCGTCTCGTTTAAGTTTAGACGCCGCGATTTGGCGTTGACAAAATACTAGACGAGCTTCGTTGAGTTTCTTTTACCAGCTCACGCCGATCAGTCATAACGATACAATTACTAGCAGTGGTTACCTATAATTAGATAAACATCAACCACGGATGTACATAGAATTAAGAGAATGGAAGATGTATTATCTGTTGGTGATCCTAAATAAATAAAATAAAAATAAAATCAGGGGGTCACCATGACGTACTAATGCGGTTCAGTTTAGGTCGAGAGAAAGGGACAAGGCTATACGAGTCGTATATCACTGTCCTAAACTGAATCGCGATGTGTCAGTAGAACAATTATGAAAAATTTACAAATTGAATAGCACCTAAGAGACCTTGGTAGCCCCCCTGATTTCAATAGATGTGGAGTCTACAAAATGTCGTCTAGGTCCACCATTATGGAATATTTGGACCTTTATAGCACTTTAACATCTACGCCGGGATTTTACTGCCCGCGATTGTGCCTTGCAGATTGCGAATGAGCGCCAAATCTACGGTTATAGTTACAGGGTAGTTGGCCTTCGCTCGTATTTAACCTTTGGGCTTTGGGTTTCTTTTGGTCGATATATAACATACATTAAAAAAAAGTAAGTCCATTTGACATTTGTTTGTTTACTTTGCCGATATCTCCGAGACTCATGAATCGATTTTTTGTTCCTGTTAAAAGTACCGAATTTACAATTTTCATAGAAAATTTCTTATATTGATATTATTTGTGAATTTGGTTGTTAAGCAAGTGGTTGTTAAAGAACAAAAAAATATTATTATTATAAACTAGTTTGGTTATGATGCAAAACGTAATTATAATTCTTGAAGAATCTATTACAAGAACATCTATTATCTATATACAAAGAAGGCTATTTTTTTTTTTTTTTTATACCACGTCGGTGGCAAACAAGCATACGGCCCGCCTGATGGAAAGCAGTCACCGTAGCCTATGGGCGCCTGAAACCTCAGGGTGTCACATGCGCGTTGCCGACCCAATAAAAATAACGTTGGCACAACAAAGTAGCTCCACTCCACCTGATCGTAAGTGAAAAGTAGAGCCCAAATCGCGGCGGCAACGAACAGGAGACAATCAGTAACCTGTTAGTTGCCACCGCCTTGCTGGCCCGCTAGATGCTGGTAAATACACCGGCTGACCCCGAAACACGGCACACACGAAGGTAAGTCATTTCACGGGCGTTTACACCGAATGTACGGTGGTAGCCAACCAGGCGGGTACTAGTAAAAATACCCTACCACCGGCTAGCAGTATAATTACGGTAAAAACATAAAACATGGAACATTTTAAAAGAAATCAACCTTGTCTCATGGTAAGCTCAATTTTGTGATCGTATATACAAGAAATGCCCTCACCGGGACTTAAACCCGCTAGCTTCGCAGGGGGGTCCACTTTCGATTGAGCTGCAGAGGTTGTCAAAAGTTGGATTATACGTGACTGTAGAACATTCTGGTACAAAAATCTCTTCAGTATAGTTCCCATACGACCCCACCAACTTTACTCCAGCAATTTCAAACTCAAAGTTAAAAATACCTCCGCAATTCACTGCTGAAATTCAAGTGTAATTTCAACACGATTTCCTAGTACAACCGGTTCAATTACTAAGTTGGATTTTGCAAATGAACCAACTTGTAACCCGTTTAGTTGGAGCAAAAATGCGTCGTAAACAAACCGGGGTAGGGTTGATATTAATTGTTCGTTAGCGGAAGAAATGGTAATTTATTGCGCCGATACAAATCGCAATTTGGACGGCAGACGAACAACTCTTTGGAACTGGAAAACAACTTATTGGTTTCGCGCAAAGTTATGGTCTGTGCTGCGTTTAGTTACTTCACCTGGACTGGCATAAGGCACTGGTCTCACCGCGAGTAAGCTATGAGCTGGCTACAGAAACGAACAAAAGATAAGCGCTCTCGTGTAAACAAAAGAGACACAGCGATATTAGCGGAGAGGTTTGTCAAATGTAGTTTGACATATATATTATTACAAATACACTCAACCAATGGCAACCAGTGGCAATCCACTTCACCCACACGATACACTACCTTTGTTATTTAGTGGGCATATGTATATGTTTTTTCTGTATATCTATTAATTCGCTAATATTGACTTCCGCCACTTAAAAAACTCCTTACCAGTACCCATACCATGAATTGGAAAGTAAAGGACATGTAAAGTTTCACTCGACACGTAATGCATTCTATCGCGCTCGCACTAACATGTTGGAGCTAGCGCGATTGCCTTTACGTTACCGATACTTGCAAAGTCATGGAACGGCTAAAGGTTCTTTAATTTCATTTTTCCCTTATCACCATCACTTCCGCCATAACGTATCCAACTGCTGAACATAATATTCCTCCTATTTCAACCTCCGTCTTCGGTGATCTTCATTAGGTCGTATGTCCATCTTGGGGCAGACAGACGTCTTTCGCTGCGGTTACTAAACCATGGTCTCCATTCGAGCAACTTAGCCTATTATCCAATAAAAACATTGAAATGTCGATTTCAAATGAAAGTCGTTACAATTGCGTTACAAAAGCGATGTTCTTGTGACTATTAACTAAACGTATTAAATTAAACAAATCGACATTAAATATACTGAAAGTATTAATTATAATTGCTCTATTTCAATAATGAGTGCCCTTGTTGGCAGCACGCAAACTCATTCATTGAAATTTAATGATCCGTTGTTCAACTTGATCTGTTTTCACTATTAATAGTGCTTATTTCAAAATGTACTTAAATTTACTTATTGTTAATTTACTTTACTGCTCTCGTTATTGCGAACAGTCTGAATTTATTTATAAATACATGATTGCTTTCATGTAGTGAATAAATCGCTGTAATATAACTCTTTTGGTAATCTGTTTAAATACCTATGCACATTTGGATTATTGATTTGATATTAATTGAAGATACTTAATTAAAATAATTTGACTAACCAGATTTCAATTTACAAATTATTGATACGTTAAGCGAGGAAAAAAAACAGCTCTTCTATCTCAAATTACGTCAACCAAACCTTTGCAAATTTTACGCTATAATCTCATAAACCTACAGTTTTTACGTTTAAAGATACCAAATTGTACGAGATCGTGTGGGAGTTCTTGCCAGTGTTAGACTTGCACAAGTTACTAGCGTCAGTAATATTAATCCCGGCTTACTCGAGCCAGTAACTCGCCTCTCTCAATGCGGCAACGAAGTAGGAAACTTGTTGTTGAATTATTACGACTCCGCTTAGGAATTCCTTCAAGGGGCGAGCACAAAATTAAATTCTCAATGGAGTTTCCACTCGACAGCCGGAAAAAACGGTCGACTTCGGCTGTTCAAACACTAGGTGGACTGGGGTAGCCTAGTGGGTTCTTTACGAGTGTGTTATTTTTGTCACATAAAGTTTCCTCAAGAGATTTTTCCACAGGTTCTTCAATAAAGGCAGTTTTTTTCTTAACGTGTTCGGGTAGAATTTCGATTGTAAAGAAACCTATTATTAATTTAGTGGTCGGAACTTTGGGTTCAAAACTTTAACAAAACCTGTCTGTCACATCTATAAAATATATTTATCTACACACCCAAACTTTGTAGGTTCATGACTCCGGGACAATCAATAAAATTTAACACAGATTTATCAAAAATATTCCTATATTTCGTGGCAAAAATGTTCCCACATGTCAAGTTTGAGGTTTTGTTGAAGTTCACCCATAGTTCCGATCGCTGTGTATATATTTGCATTGTACAATTAACAAATACAATAAATCGTTGCATTAACCAAGTAAGCCTCAGTCTAGCTGGTAGAACTAGTTAGGCTACGGAGACTGAAAACTAACAAAATTTAATCAAATAATACTCACAGTTTACTTTCAATAAAAGCCTTCATCCGGCCTTAGAGATTCTTGTTTGACAGCAACACGCGGTCTTCTCGCGGTTACCCGACTCTTTCAGATTGTATTGGTTACAATGAGACGGACAGCCGCGAGAAGGCCGCTTGTTGCTGTCAATCACAAGATATGCTTATCCTGATGATGGTAGTGTCATGCCGTTATTTTTGGATTACTTACCTGAAAAGAAAACAGAAATGTAAGTTTAGATACATTCATAATTTACAGTACAAAAATCTTTTAGTATATCATCAGGTAGGTATTTGTATCACTAGTTACATTATATTATCACTATCTGTAATTAAGCATTAAATAAATCGTCACTATTTATATTAATCGCAGTCAATTAATTTAAATGTTATTTAAATGAACCCATTTAAACTTCAAAACAATTTAGACGAAAATGACAAGCAGATTAAAATAACAAATTTAATTATGTATGAATCGGTGCGTTAGTGCACTATGTAATTAAAATAACGATACACTGAATTAAATCAGATTTGCACTCATTTTTAAAATGTTATAATTTTAAATTAAACTCAATAACAAGGGCGTTATTGTTCATAAACGTCTCTTAAACTAGCAATCAGCTAAGTATTTATTATGTAGGTATTTATTGGAAAACAAACAGCACATGAAACTTAATACAAATAACTATAATTGACCCTTTCGAGTGATTCTTAGGATAGGTTTTAGTCGACGTCGTCTTGATATGACGAACATCAACTAAATTGAAGGTGTTTTGCTGGTGGTAGGACCTCGTGCACGGTCCGCCTGGATAGCTACTACCGTCTTACCCGATAACCTGCCGCTAAATAGCAGTGTTTGCACTGCTGTGTTTTAATTTGAGGGTAAGGTAGCCTGTGTAATTACTGGCTTAGATAGAGGCAATCCATCTAAATCCTCAGGGTAGGCAGCGCATAGGCGATTTTTTGATCACTATGTCCATGGGCGTCAGTTACTTATTTCCAACAGATGGGCTGAGAGCTCAGTTGTCGACCTTCGTCACAAAAAAAGTGTTCATCAAAAAGCGTTATTTCTAATATAAAACTAGTTGTTTCGATAACTCAAACACAAGAGCCACTGACCAGAGCAAAAGAGCTAGTTGTTATCACGAAATTATAAAGTCTAAAGGATCGCTAACAAAGTCGTGTTTCGTGTTTGTCTTCCAACATGTAATCAGAGAAGGTTACAGTGCACAAACTCCCTCCCCCCCTCTTATTTAACCACTGCACCCCACAATCATACGAAAAACACAAACAGCGCCCGAAAGTTTTCGACTTAAGACTTGCGTGTGTAAGTTTGAAGTTTTGTGTAACTTTTAAGTTTTAATCATTGATTCTGTCTAGTCTGATTTTAATTAAGCCACGGGGCTTACCAAAAGCGTCGTCATGTGGTGACGAGAGTAAGAATACACTGTTGTTGTTACATTCTGGCCATTTTTGTCCGCAACTCGACGTCAAACGTGCCTATTTTGCGTGGTCCCAACGCTAGCTCAGTACTTGTTGGGGACTTCACATACACCCTTGAATTTCTTCGCAGGTGTATATTTCGTACGTAAGTTTTTTGTAAAAATTCATTGGTACGAGTCGGGGATCGAACTCACGATCGCTGCGTAGCAGCTGTGCGTTTTACCGCTAGGCCACAAGCTCTAAGAATACATTTATCACCACCCCAACTCTTCCCGTGAGTGTCGCAATGCACGCGTGGACACTAGTAGGATCGCCAACCTGCTTGCCCTGCGTGGCGATTATGGACATTTACCTCCTAATATATACTCGTACCTCCATACGGATAGGGTAAGGAGAGAGCTTCTCCCTCTAGACCGCATCCAACGGAGAGCAGCTCGAGTTGTCAACTGCCAACGTATTTCTGATCGACTTGATACCCTGGCGCTGCGTAGAGATGTGGCCTCGCTCTGCATTTTCTATCGCATGTACTACGGGGAGTGTTCCGAGGAGTTGTTCGGATTAATACCTGCCGCTTCTTTCCGCCACCGCCCTACGCGACAATGTTTTCATTCTCACCATTTAGATGGTTGGCGGTCCTTAACTGTGCGCTTTTCTCGTAACTTCCTGCCTCGCACAGCTAAACTTTGGAACGAATTGTCACAAGCGGTGTTTCCGGACCGATACGACCCTCAAACCTTCAAGAAAAGAGCGTACTCCCACCTTAAAGGCCGGCAACGCATTTGCGACGCCTCTGGTGTTGCGGGTGTCCATGGGCGACATTAATCGCTTTCCATCAGGCGATTCGTCTGTTCGTTTGCCACCTATAGCATAAAAAAAAAAAAAAAACCGTTGTCCTACAGTTGACTAATATAGGCTGTTTTTCTTATTGTAATTAGATATGTTACTTTTGTATATTTCTTTTTTTGACATGTGTTTTATAACAATCAAGTATTTGAATTTGATGATGTGTGTATGTTTTGGTGACATAAAGGAGATAACAGGGTCAGTTTCGAAGAGGAAAACAAACAACCGCGCTGTGTGGAAACAAGTTGGAGAAGCGTATGCCCAAAGGTGGGCGAACACACGCCGATGATGAAGAAGAAGAAGTATGTTTTGGTTACCAAAACCATGATCGAGTTTTATTTCCCTTTCATGCTTTCATACAAATTCGCAACTACGGGTCGTACGTCTATCGTTTTTCGCGGTAGGCCCTAAGTAGCTGTTTAAACAGTTTGTGTCAACAGAATTAGTCTGATAAGTTCGTTTTAAACACAGCGGGTTTATACAAAATTGAGTATTTGAATTCGTTACTATCATCATTTACCTAGCTGTTATATTTATCGAAGGAGACTTAGAATCAATGCCACTAGACAACATGTCAAGCTTAGAGCTTTATTTCAGTTATTTCAAACGAAACCACCAATAAATAAATATTCAGGGCCATCTTACATAAATCGACTTAGTCTCATGGTAAGCTCAATTAAGGTTTGTGAATCTAGTCTATCCAGACTATCTAGTGTCGTAGCTGCTGCGACCAAGGAAAAAATATTTGTCATAAATTAATAGGTACACAAATAATCCCTCGACGGGATTCAAATCCGGAACCTCGAACTTCGTAGACAGGGAGTCGGGAGCAGCTTAGTCGGTGGTGACCAAGTAACTACGGAGGCTGACAATGATATGGATCGGCAACTTCACTGTAAAGAGTCTTGCGCGGCAAACGAAAAGGTTCAACCCTTTGCCCGTGGCCTTTGCGCCAAGGCGGGGGTGCGTTACTAAGATTGGCGGAATTATGTAGAACTATGAAGTGTATACCAGTTATACATGACAAAAAAAACATTATCATAATTATATCAACCGAAATAAGTCCACTGCTGAAAACAGGCCTCCCCCAAAGATTGCCACAATTACCGGTCCTCTGTGCCACCGGCATCTAACGGACTCCTGCGACCTTCACCAGGTCATCAGTCCATCTCGTGTGGGCCATACCCACGCTGCATCTTCCAGTACGTGGCCGCCACTCGAGAACCTTTCCTCCCCAACGGCCATCGGTTCCACATGCAATGTTCCCTGCCCACTGCCACTTCAGTTTAACGATTCGGAAATCTATATATCGGTTACTTTGGTTCTTCTGCAGATGATCTCATTTCTAATACGATTCCGCAAAAAGAGACTCCCAGCATTAGCCCTCTCTCCATGCATCGCCCTTTCGGTGACTTTGAGCCTTCGTATGAGGTCCATTGTAAGCGAAATAAAACTCGTTATTGATAAATTACAAGTTCATAACTTTCTAAGTTTTGAAGTTATTATTCGTTTTTCTTTACTTGACGAAAGTAGACAATTAACTGAGCTCTCAGCCCACCTGATGGCAAGCAGTATAGCTGAAGCCCATGGACAAAGCAATCAGAATATCGCCTATGCGCTGCCTACTCTGACGACTTAGATGGATTGCCTCTATCTATGTCAGTAATTATCCTGTCTTCGCCTTCGAGATTTAATCTTTGACTATGTAGTAGTAGCCCTGCTACGCCGCAAACCAGTCGCACAAGTTTTTTAGAGCTAGAAAGAGAGAGAAAAAAACCAACGCTTTCCCTCTCCACAAACATCCCACCATTATCCAGACCCAGGCCACGCTGGTAAACTGGCAGCTCATTCTTGTCCGTGCGCGCGCGGCGTTCGCACAGGTTTCCAAAAAGTACAATTAATATTTTAAGTTCTGTAGGGAGCCATCATGTCGAAACGGACACATGATGAAACTAAAAAAAGTGAGTCTCGCGAAGAGAGGTGGCGAAGAAAGATCGAAATGTATGAGCAAAAAATTTTATCAAAAAGACAACGGAATGCTGATTTACATGATGCTGCGCTGACGTTAGCGCTACCCTCAAAGGATGATGTACAAAATGAAGGTAATTTCTTTCTATTGAAATTCATTCGAAATTATATTTTACTGATTAGTCTTATTTTTTTGGATAAAAACATCGAAACGCTCCTTGCATTCAACGGGCGATATTTATTAAATATTTCCTAAATCCGTTGGATTCAACGGACGACATTGTATATAATTAAAATAGCCATGAAGTTCCTTATCCGTAGTATTCTTCGGATACAAACTTTTACTAAATATTTGAGACGTCCCATGCATTCATCGGACGATATTTTATAATCCGTTGTATTCTTCGGATATGCATTTGCCTAATACTGAGATGCCCTTTGCATTCATTGGGTGATATTTTAAAGCGATAGGAAGAAATCTTCCGTAATACAAAAAGATATGTTTTAATAAAAATAATCTCAAAATAATAAAAATATACATATGTGATAATAATTGCTACGACTTAAAACAAGAAATAAGTCGTTTTTTGGCTTTATTACAAATGTAATTTCATTTGTACCGCCAATTTCTAGTTTGATTTAATCTTGAACTACCCTAAAAAAAAAAAAAAAAAAATGGAATAATAATATTTTTTTCCTGTTTTTACAATTCCAGAACATCTCGAATATGATGAGGATTTATATGTTAGCCCTCCGTTGCCCATGATTAGCGAGACATTGGTCAATACAGAAGATAATAATTTCGAAGAGTATAGTGTAATGACCGAGACAACGGCTGGCCTGAGCCCCCGCTCCATTACAGATGGGGATATTATTGACAGTGCCCCGGTTGATGAATTTGATCCGAATCTCTTACGAGAATTAGGGGATGTAGACCAAGATCCCATTGAATTTGGAGAAAGTTTGCAAGCTGATTTAGCGTTAAGGTTTCAAAAAATATTATTAGAGGGCCTCAAAAAAGAAACTAAAGAAGAACTCATTAAAAAGTATCCCTTTCCTGACAATGTAACATTGGCAAAGAGTCCAGCTCTAAACCCAGAGATAGCGGCTATGTTAGCCGATGTCTGCAAGCAGAGAGATAAGAGGTTGCTAACCAAGCAAGATCAGCTCGGCAAAGCTATTTCAGCGTTAGGAAAAGCCTTGACAGGCCTCTTAAAAAAGACTCCTGATATTCCTGATATCATACGAACCTTAAACGACGCAGGAATGCTGCTATCTGATTCCCACTACGCTGAGACTGACACTCGCCGCTCCGTGATTTTGCCCTTAATCGACAAATCTCTCACGGATTCTTTAAAGAGCAGGAAGAGAGATACTTTTTTATTCGGTGAAAAGTTGGGAGACCTTGTAAAAGATTCACGAGGCCTGAAGAAAACAGGACAATTAATGCAGGCTTCGTCTTCTGCTAATTCAAATTTAAACGTGAGAGGCCCATCGTCCCGAGGAGCCAGGCAGCAACGAGGCGGCCAAACATACCGATATTACCGAGGCGGTGGGCCGAGACTAGCAACAGCTCAGCCCTACCCGTACCAATACCCGAACCGCTGGCGAGCGGCTCCAGCACCGCCACCACGCCGCCGGCTAGCGGCGCCGCATCCTCCGCCGGCGCCAGCGCGCCGCCCGCCTCCTCCGGCTCAGAGCACCAGCACCGCGACCAATCGTCAGACGTAGTGGCGCAACCTCAGGTACATTCCGGTCGGTTGAAGTTTTTTCTTAAGCAGTGGCGATCAATAACTGATGACGAATTTATTATAAGAACTGTGTCAGGATACGAGATACCATTTGCTGCAAAGCCTAATCAAAATCCCGAGGATTATCCTCGACGCTCTTTCAGTCCTGTTGAATTAATTGAAATTAGAAATGAAATAAACCATTTGTTACAAATGAAAGCTATCAGGCGTTGTAAACCAAAGGAAGGGCAATTTATTTCCGATATTTTTTTAGTTCCAAAGAGCGATGGCAGTAAACGCTTTATTCTAAATTTAAAAACACTTAATAAGTTTATTTACAAGGAACATTTCAAGATGGAAGACATCCGAACAGCCATTAAACTTATGACAAAAGGCTGCCATATGATCAATTTAGATCTCAAGGATGCATATTTTTTGGTACCCATACTCGAAAAACATACAAAGTTCTTGCGTTTTTACGTAGAAAACGATTTATTTGAATTTATTGCCCTTCCCCAAGGTCTGTGCTCAGCACCGTGCATATTTACTAAAATTTTACAACCGGTCGCTGCGCATCTGCGATCCCAGGGTCTGATATCGGTTAGATATTTAGACGATATTTTGTGTATGGGAAATTCAGTTGAAGACTGTCTAGAAAATGCGAAAACTACAATTAAATGTTTAACAGAGTTGGGTTTCGTCATAAATTACGAAAAAAGTAACTTGGTCCCCCATATGACTTGTAAGTTTTTAGGATTTATATTGAATTCTGAGACGATGACGTTGGAGTTGCCACATTCTAAAAGAGAAAGGATTTTGCAACAAACATCGTATTTACTAAATATAAATAGAATTAGAATTCGGGAGTTTGCGCGTTTTCTAGGTTGTCTTACTGCGGCATGCCCAGCAATTGTTTATGGTTGGCTGCACACGAAGTCATTAGAAAGAGCCAAGTATTTAGCCTTACTAAAAAATAATGATAATTATGAAGGTTTCATGAGCGTGTCAGATAATTTATATGAAGACCTTAATTGGTGGAAATCCAATATTATGACTATTGTAAATCCAATCAGGAATCAAAATTATATTACTGAAATTTATACCGATGCTTCGACCACAGGTTGGGGCTCAGCCTGTGAAAATGAAAAAACAGGTGGTTTCTGGTCATCTTATGAAAGAACCTATCATATAAATTATTTGGAACTGCTAGCAGTTTATCTTGGACTCAAGTCTTTTGCGAATAAGAAAAGGGATTGTGATATCCTCTTGCGGGTGGATAACACAACCGCCATTTCTTATATTAATAGGATGGGCGGGGTCCAGTACCCACACTTAAATGAGGTTACTAAAATGATTTGGAACTGGTGCGAAGCTAGAAATATATTTGTGTATGCTTCGTATATTCGGTCCGCTTTAAATGTTGAGGCCGATAGTGAATCAAGAAAAATAAATATCGACACGGAATGGGAATTGCGTTCACAAGAATTTAAGAAAATTGTTGATTACTTTGGTCCACCTGACATAGACCTGTTCGCCTCTCGGATTAATACAAAGTGTCATTTATATATGTCATGGAAGAGAGATCCAAACGCGTATGATATCGACGCGTTTACAATTAATTGGTCATCTTTCTATTTTTACGCATTTCCACCATTTGCCTTGATTTTAAAAGTTTTAAATAAAATAGTATCAGATAAAGCAACAGGCATAGTAGTTGTCCCTTACTGGGTATCACAGCCTTGGTATCCGTTCTTTAAATCATTATGTATTCACGAAATTTTGATATTTCCGCCAAGTGAATATTTGTTATCCTCTCCTTTCAGATCAACACACCCGTTGCATCGCCACCTTTCCCTGGCAGCGTGTGTGTTATCCGGGAGGGATTCCGTAGGAAAGGTGTACCAGAATCGGCCTTAGATGTTATGATTGCTTCTATTTCTGAAAACACCAGATCTCAGTATGCATCAAGTATCAAATTATGGTGGAAATTTTGCAATTCAAAAAATATTGATTGTTATTGTTTTGATACGTCATTTCTATTGGAATTTCTTTCGGAATGTTTAGAAAAAGGTTCTTCATATGGAACGTTGAATAACCACCGTTCTGCAATATCCTTAATATCAGTAAATAACTTAAGTGATGATTCAAATTTAAAACGTTACTTTAAGGGGATTTTTCGATTAAAGCCAGTGTTTCCGCGTTATGATTTCACATGGGATCCCACTGTTGTTTTAGATTATTTGGATACATTAGAAAACGATTCAATTAATTTAGAAATGTTATCAAAAAAATTAGTAATGCTTTTGGCTCTAAGTACAGGACACAGGACACAAACATTGTCTCTCATAAAACTTTCAAACATGAAAATTTTTAATGAACATATAATCATAACAATATCAGATTTAATCAAAACTTCCTCAGTCGGAAAAGCTCAACCTATATTAAACTTACCATTTTTTCGCACCCGACCTGGGATTTGCCCAGCCTTGGCGCTACAAAAATATATTTTAGTTACATCTAGTCTGAGGTCTAGTGCTGATGATCGTATCATACTGACTTTCAAAAAACCTCACAGGTCCGCTACTTCCCAGACCATTGGACGATGGTTAAAACAGACATTAAGTGATAGCGGAGTCGACATTTCAATTTTCTCTGCTCACAGCACAAGACACGCTTCGACATCCGCTGCCTCGAGGGCTGGTCTAAGTGTAGACGTAATTAGGAAGACAGCTGGTTGGACTGCGCAATCAGCTGTATTCGCTAATTTTTATAATAGGCCTATTATAAATTCCAGACAGAATTTACTTGATCATGTTGTATAATACAGTGATTGATGTTCAATTATACGGGTACATTATTTCTAATTTTTACTGTGAAATAAAATGATTGTCAAAATCAAAGACATTATTTTAAATTGTATGATATCTTCACCTTTCTTTATTTTTTCCAGCAACATTGATCATGCTCTGAACATCTACATAGTCAAAGATTAAATCTCGAAGGCGAAGACAGGATAATTCAATGATCAAACGAACTTACCTTAAGTGAAGTTCGATCTTAATTATCCTGTCTTCGCCGAAGAGATTTAAGATCCCACCCTACCCGAGTTTTCTTTTTTCTTCACTTACCCTCAGCTCAATGTTGCTGTCTAAAAATATACACCTCTTGTTTACTCTGAAATAAATGAGCTGCCAGTTTACCAGCGTGGCCTGGGTCTGGATAATGGTGGGATGTTTGTGGAGAGGGAAAGCGTTGGTTTTTTTCTCTCTCTTTCTAGCTCTAAAAAACTTGTGCGACTGGTTTGCGGCGTAGCAGGGCTACTACTACATAGTCAAAGATTAAATCTCTTCGGCGAAGACAGGATAATTAAGATCGAACTTCACTTAAGGTAAGTTCGTTTGATCATTGAATTACATCGGCTATCCTACCCCCAAACCGAAACACAGCAGTGGAAAGACAGCTATTTAGGCAGGTTAATGGGTAAGACGGTGGTAGCTATCCGGGCGGACCCTGCGCGAGGTACTACCACCAGCAAAACTAGAAGATTATATAATTTGTATAGAACCTTACCGTACTGTAGGTACCTATGATGATACCACTAAATCGATAAATCTTTTGTATTACTTGAACACTCCGTACGTTTTGTAATTTCTCTATAGCAGAACAAATTAATAAGTTTACGAACGCCCACGTTTGTTTCACAATTATTAGGTATTATAATGGACCGGAAATCTATAATTGGCTTCTTCAACATGCGCGGAAATATTGACTTTAGGTTAAAACTCAGCAGCATCACTTTTCGGGTGAGGTCAATGACACAAACGATAATTTTACTTTACTACCCTACTGCGTACAATTCACTTTTTGCGAACAATAACAATTCGACACCCTTTCCTAAGACTCCAACTATTTTTGTGTTACATTTTATGATTATCGTTCCAATAATTTTAGCAAAAAAGGGTAGCAGACAGGCAGACTAATGGAAACTACTTTAGCATTTCAAATAATAGTCTTAAAGACGAGGATAAGCCTGAAAGTAAATTTGTACAAAAACAAAAACAGTTTCAAACAAAATCTGGTGGGATTATTTCATAAGTACTACAGCATAGGCAGCTGCCTATTGTATGAATTCTATACAGGATGACCCATAAACAATGGACCACCCTGACACCCGAGGTAGGTCGACCCAAGAGAAACCTAACCAACATAACATGACCAGTAAAAGTTGGACGATTTTCGAGATATTACCAATTTTACGTTTTTTTCAAACTTGCCCTCTTTTTTACACATTAAGTACTATAATTTGCTTGAATAGATTTTGTGCTTTTAATTTTTCTTCATAACTTTATCAGAAATAGTTAAATTTTATAAAATTAACAAGTGATACCTTATTAAAAACTTATGTTAAATGCGAAAGAAACTAAAAATTTGCAAAAGCAATAACAACTATTTGGCTAGTATTTTTTTCCATGGCATACGACTAAATGCCAAATAATTGTTATTGCTTATTATTTTTTTTTAATTAATCTGAGTTTCTTTCGCATTTGACATAAGTTTTTTTATTACAACATTACTTGTTTCATAAAATTTTACTATTCCTGATAGAGTAACGATGAAAAATTAATAGCACAAAAGCTATTTAAGCAAATTATAGCACTTAATGTATAAAAAAGAGGGCAAGTTCGAAAATAACGTAAAATTGGCAAAATCTCGAAAACCCTCCAATTTTTACTGAGGTCATTGTTATGTTGGTAAGGTACTTCTTGGGTCGACCTACCTCGGGTGTCAGGGTGATCCATTATTTATGGGACACCCTGTATATGTATTTGAAACAAATATACTTACAGGTGTAGTGAGAAATTACTTGCCTTCGGAAACGTTCGTAAACACATGCTGTTTCAGGCAGTGTCACCGAGTCTGACTGAAGTAGCATGACAGCTATTACTGTCAGTCTCAGTGAGATAGACTGAAGCAGCATGACGTTGACGAACGTTTCCGAAGGCAAGTCATTTCTCACTACATCTGTACTGGTCTGATCCCAAATGGTACAAAACTATAACTCTACGTACTTGGCGTTGATATACTGATATACATATTTATATACTGGGCATCCCAAAGTTATGGGACATGAAGGAATATCGTAGATAGTGTATTTAGCTGAAACAAGACTTAATGTTATTTTTAAAATTCAGTAATTCTGCATTCAAAATTTTTCAAAAAATGACTTGCTTCACCCGGAAATCGAATCAACTACAATTTTTTTCGAATTTTGAACCAAACTTGTTTGGTTATTCTTTTAGTTTTAGATACTATGTTTCTTAAAAAAAATGTTATTTTTTATCCATTCTTTCAATGAAAAAATGTTTTGGAATTAAAGTAGGTTCTATGCCTAGAAAAAGCAATTTTTTTTTGGATTTTTTATTTTTCAATATAAAATAAAGTCTTCTTTCAGCAAAATATCCTATCTACGATATTTAAGGTACTTCCCCTTCATATCCCATAACTTTGGGACGCCCTGTATAAAGTCATACCTAGATAGGTACTCGTCATATGAATATTCATGATCTTAGCACAAATAGATGGCCGGGATTAGACCTGAATTCACTTTCCTTTTTACGAAAGGTCATGCTAGGTTACTGAGCCCAAAAATATCTATTATCACGCCCATATTGTCTTAGATTATTATTATTGGTGCTTTTAATTATGTAAGTACTCATATTAAATAAATCACACCCCACAAATTATCGGCCTCTCTCAGTCCACTGCTAGACGTAGGCCTCTCCTATTAACAATGCATATATAGACGCATTAGGAGGTAAATGCCCATAATCGCCACACTGGGCAAGCGGGTTGGCGATCGCAGTCATGTGTCCAATATGATGACGCTGCTGCCCATCATCAATCAAATAAAAATATGGTTAGTGATACTTCAATCCCTTGGTCGACTCTTACGACATCCGCGGGAAAAGTGGGGTTGGTGACAAATGTATTCTTGCTGCCGTCACCACACGGCATATAAATCACACATCACATTATCGGCCTCTCACAGTCCACTGGCGGACGTAGGTAAGCTTCTATCAACTATGCGTTACTATTGACATATTAAGAGGTAAATACCCATAATCACCACATATCACAAAGTATACTCAGTAGTGCGTCCACTATGGTGCTGCTGTTGCCCATTATCAATCTTCGAAAAACGAATATTACTGCAATATTAGTAGACTATTACAATAATGGGTGTCCACGGAAAGATTTGGTGTGGTGACAAATATAAGACTGCTACGTATTACCACGTCACGCGACTGGATATTGTAATTCTTAACATGTACTCATAATTACACTGCATAGTATTTGTGAATAAATAAATACGGGAGGTTATGCATAATTAGTAACACGAAAAATGCTCCCCATATTTTTTCTTCAAACGCAATGAGCTTAAATTTCAATTATTTAACAAAAGCCTCTTCAACACGGTTATTCAGCTAGATTCAATAACCCCACAAAACAAAATACACCTAATAACTCATCTGAAAACGTACCTAAAGCATTATCATTGTTTCCGTTTTTGTCAAACCTGCCCACACAAACAGAGTACCTAAATGATACCCATTAATTCATTGGAACATTTCGCATTTTCCACCATAACATTTTGGTCGTTCTGCCTATATTAACTGTGTAACAAAAACGTCTTAAGCGCCAGTAAACATCTATGGAATTCAGTCATTATGATTCAGTGCGGCGCTATAGGTGCGCCTCGTTTTTAACTTAATGGCTACCGTTGTCGGATGGAATGTACTCAATTTATTTAAGACGGGCATTTAGTGTTGCGTTTTATACGCACATAAAGATTACGCGTAAGAGGTGCGCGGGCTATAAACCCTCTACAAATGAGCTATGGCTATCTGCGCAAACATTTGGCACTGGTCCTACCAAAGGTTACTAAGCGCTCGCTCGCAATCGCTAACGCTTAAACGTCAATCGTAAGAGAAAGGCAGCTAACTGTCTTTATCGCACTAATATGAAAGAGTGACCGAGAGGGAAAACTACGATACGCTACTAAGCGCTAGCGATTGGCAACTTGGCTAAGCATGCTGTCCGACTAGCGCGTTCGATTCAAACTGTCAGTGCCACCCCGAGGAGTACATCAGTAGGGCTTCACGGCAAGCGGTGACGCACGTCGTGCACTCGCGAATGTTGTTCGTCGCTGTTAGAGAATTGATTATAACAATGAACAATAAAAAAAATACAATATAAAAAAGGTAGTAATTAAGTATTAGGATTATGTACTTTTTTAAGAGGAAGCAACCTTATTTTTTACAAAAGGTAAGTTACGCGATAGAAAGAGAGCGCACTTCTACGTGACATTCAGCTTTGGCATTTAATGTTGAGCGGTGGGAATTTGAACTTAATATGTAGTGTTGTAGCAAAAGTCATCATTTCTTTAAACGGATTTTTGGAGATGGTTTTCTGTACTTGTACTAATATGTACTCTATGGCGGTAAGTTATCAACTGATTAAATAACGGACATCACATCACATTACACAAGCCTAAAATCAGTCCACTGCTAGTTCTCTGCTATGATAACCTAATAGTATGGACGCATAAGGATGTAAATTCCCATGGGCAAGCGGGTTGGCGATCGCAGATAATGCTGATGCTGCTGCCCATCATCAATCTTCGATAAATAAAATGGTCAGTAACACTTCAATCCCTTAGCAGCTTTAGCCGACTCACACGACACCCACGAGAAGAGTTGGAGTGGTTACAAATGTATTCTTACTGCTGTCACCACATCAACTGGAGGATACAAGAAGATTATTGGCTATTTAAGTTAAGTTTTCAATTAAGTTCGAAATAAAGTATCTTAGCATACTTTGAGACGCATGTCTCATCACTACATCATAGTATAAAATAAAGTCACTTTTTCTGTCCCCATGTCCCTTTGTACGCTTAAATCTTTCAAACTACGCAACGGATTTTGATGAGATTTTTTTTAATAGGTAGAGTAATTCAAGAGGAAGGTTCATATGTAGGTATAGTACCCTTGCGAAGCCGGGGCGGGTCGCTAGTAAATAATAAAGTAGATAGAGATAAAATACAGTACAATACTTTATATTACGGTACTTCTGGCAACCCTAAATACTAAGTAACTAGTATAATCACCAAATTAAAAATTTAAAAAAACCGACTTCAACCGGTTTCTCCAAGATTCCCGATTTGTTTCCATCATTGGTTTCCTCAAATCCTACTTTCTGAATGCAAATTCTTGTAAATGAATGAAAATTACCAAAAGCGCCATACATGTACCTATAACATTTGAAGAGATCCCTCGATTTCTCCAGGATCCCATCATCAGACCCCAACTTGGTGCCAATGGAACCATCTCGGGGTAATACACGTTCGATCACAAAAAGAAATTTTAGAATCGGTTCACTATTCTCGGAGATATCAGGTAACATACATACAACAAAAAAAAAAAAAAAAAAAAATTCAGTCGAATTGAGAACCTCCTCCTTTTTTTGAAGTCGGTTAAAAAGTGATAGATATTTTTTCATAGTTGATCGCTAGCTATTCACATTACCGGTGAGAAATTAAAAAATCTCTTCAATCGCTACTCATTGCTCGTTCACCGACATTGGGAGGTCCTACCTTTGACACAAATCCTCGAAATGCAAACGCTTAATCCAATATTTGAACCAACGTTTGGGACAAACATTTCAGACGTCCTTGTCGGTTATGTAACGTTCATCCCCTATATTGGTTGTTTAAGTACACAGTTAAATGGAACGACCCGGAATGAACAGAGAACATATTCAATAATTTGTTCCGGGCTTTCAAAGACTTATGCCAAATAGCCATTATTTGAAGTTGATCTCAGCAAAAAGGAATTCGGTTATGAAAATATTTATCCACAAAGCGTCTTTAATGTACTGGAAACCAATTATATTAGGCCTCTAATAATTATACATGGTGTAACACGAGGAAACTGAATAATCGAAGAAGGAAAAAATGTGAACATGAAATCAGGGCGAAACTTGGTAATGTTTTGATGTTTTCGTACATAAAAAAAATATTTGCATTCAGTTGAAACTGTCGCACTCTCACGAAAAAAGTCATATTTCTACATTGGTTCATGTAATATTGCTTCTTACACAGAAATACGTTGTTAAATTTATTCGACTTCTTCGTGTCACATCGTGTTTCTTAACTATCAAGTACTTTATTTATATTAAGAGCATTTCAGATTTACATAAATGGTTATTCAAAAATAGTACCGTGTATCTCATTCTTACTTACTGACTAAAATTTTGGTCAAACTTTTTAACCCATTTCTATGGAACAACAATGGAAGTGTCATTTTTTTTCTTGAGTTTATTTGGCCCATAGCAAAAGTTGTTCAAAATCATTAATAGATTCATGTTTTTTTGTATAATTTTTCGTAACACCCTGTATAATTATGATTTTAGGTAGGGGGATATTACCATGTACCTTATTTGAAATAGACACTTTACATTTTTTTTAAACCTGATTTTGAATCCACGATTATCAGCTTTGGAAGCAAGGCCACTATCGAATTAGGCTACGTAACTCAACTTATAGTGTACCTATAGAGATTAAAAAGATAATACACACGATTATATGTATACTACTAACGTTTTCCCTTTGATACATTTCCAGCAAACGCCACAGATTTGGGATAAGTAGGTAAGTGGATTGGGCCTGACGCTAAGTGCTGATATAGCGTTACAGGAGATGTAACGAAGTTACCTTCAGATAGTTCCGACAGGTAACGTAATGGAAAATACAACATTACCGGGAGCGTACGTGATCGTAAAATAAATATTTGTGGTGAATTGTTCTCTGCTATGCTATTGTCTTATTCACACATTCGACGCTGCGTTCGTCAACGAGCTCGACTTCGAGACAGCCTTGTCTAAAATCCTAGCTGTTTTATTTGACATTAAGAATCGAAGCTGTGAGCGAGGTTGTGGGCGAATTCGTCGCTGGTTTTCGTTAGAGAATTGTTGTTGTTGTGACAATTGTACAGTGTAATTCCAGCTCACGCCGCATTCGTCGCCGAGCACTAGTGTCGTTTAAAGTACATCAGTGAATACCATTTTTAGGCTCGACACTGCCGTAGCGCTGACACAGCGCTGACAGCAAAGCGGTTTCCTTAGTGAATAACACTGCTGGTAGTTTTCTGTTATTTATCAACTGACTTCAAAAGAGGTTCTCAATTCGACCGTATGTTTTTTATGTTTGAACCACAGGGTGGACACGGCATACAAAAACTCAATCTGACATTTGTCCGTGCCTATGTGTGCGTACGGGTGTCTGTACACGCGCAATGCAACAATAAATGCCAGCCATCTTCCTTCTTGCCTACCGACGCATACCGACAAACGTCATCCGGCGGAGTAGGGTGGGGTAATTCGAATTGGTGCGGGGGTGGTCGTGGCCTTTCTGTATGTAGTACTATTACTTATTCTGTGGTTTGAACATCCGACTGGGTGAGCCGATTTAAATGATTATTTTTTCACAATGTCGCAACAGATGTGCTTACCATAGAAAAAATCAACTGTGAAAGACTGGTTGTTACGGGATTCGAACCCGCTTCCTCTGGATTGCCGGTCCAACGTGCTTCCAATTACACCAGGCGAGCTTCTGTCGATCAAAGCGAATTTAGTAAATGGTAGTGTGAAGCTAATCACTAGCGACATCTGTACTTAATGTTTCGAAGGTACTATAACCTTAAGCCACTATTTTTTTATTTGTAAGCTGCTCTCCGATTGGTGCCTTTTTAATTTGGTTTCGTCCTGACAATGGCATTCATGAGAAAACCATATAAGTCATACATACATTTGCAGCCTCCGTAGCCCAGTTTGGTAGTGACCCTGCCTACGAGGAGTTAGGAGGAGGAAGTATGAACTAGGAGGAGGAACCTGTCACTAATATTTGTTCCTTACTAGTCATGGCTGTCTATGTATTTAAGTATCTATATGTATCTATCTATTATATGTATATCGTCGCCAGATACTCGCATCACAAGCCTTAATTGAGGTTACTGTGGGACGGTCGATTTGTGTAAAGATGTCCAAAAATATTTCTTTATTTGCATTAAGCATGTGTACGATAAATGAACGAAGAACTCAATATCACGCCAACCGATTTCGATAATTCTTTTTTTAACCGACTTCAGAATAAGCCGTGATGATAGGATCTTCGAGAAATCGGTGGAAGTCAGTTGTATTAAAAATTTTAATTCGGTGATTATTTAAAAAAATACTGTTTGATAGGTTTGTATTTATTGCCTAAGGCTTATAGGTAGATACATGAAATAAAGTTGACACAAGTACATGGATGTTATTAAAAATAAGGGCTTTTTATCTTTCTCTTCGGACGCTGTTGTTGATATTCATATGAATTGCTCCATATTTATGGACTTTCATTTAAACTTCTGCAATTTAGTAATGTTTATTAACCTATCTGAATCATTGGCTTTACCAATGGGTATTAACTAAATTACAATGTCAATACTATAATAAACTATGATTCTCATGTCAATATTTTTAACCGACTTCAAAAAGGAGGAAATTCTTAATTCGACTGAATTTTTTTTTTGTTGTATGTATACCCGATATCTCCGAGAATCGTGAAACGATTTGATTTTTTTTTGTAACCGAATATGTATAACCCCGAGATGGTCCCGTTGACACTAAGTTGGGGTCTGATGATTGGGGTTCTCTAAATCATCTCCGAAAATTGTTTGTACGAATATTACATCGCAACCAATTTTTCGCATAAAGTCATTTCGCCGAAAGATCATGTTCCAATTGAATCATATGAAATCGTTTCATTTCCCAACTAAATGGTTGGCAATTCTATCTTTGGGCTTAGTTTTTATTTGGAACTTTTTATAATACATATTTTCATGTGGTTTATGGTTTAGCTGGCATTTAGCTAACTAAATAATTACCAATGTTTTTGGGTATAGTTTGGGGCGAATATTATATACCTAGGTATGTTTATGTTTTTTAATAACAGCTTGCACGGGGTTTTATATTAATGTTGATATACCATTAAAAGTCGGGTTCTAAACAGTAATTTACTGAAACTGATGAGGGAACGCAATGCCGAGGGAATAACAAAACAGTCGGTTCTGGCACTCGCCGGCCGCTGCCGCGGCACGCTCGCTTCGCTCGCTCGGCTCGTGCGCTGTATGGTCGCAGTTTCACCTAACACTCCTCCTCGCTTCGCTCGTCGTCGTACCTAACAGGACTCTGTGAAATGTTTTTTTAACAGTTTCAGAAATATGCTAAACAACAACAACAGCAGCAGCAGCTAATGTGCTGGTACTTAGTTTCTTAGAGGAGTCAGAAATCTGCAAATATTTTTTGACTTTGGTCCTTTTTAACTAATTAGCTTCATATTTGTCTAAGACAAGTACATGAGCAATCATAATTTTAAAGATCGGTTTAAATGTGTATTTTTACTTAGTTTAAGCACTGGCGAAACGTTATTCGTGTAATAGGTAATAGTTGTTAGGCCTAGTGAAAGGTTTGACAAATGATCAGTATGCTAAAAGTATTGTGTCATTACAATATTCCGTTTTATAATAATTCTGCCTAATGAAACGTTGTCATACAAAAAATTGCTAATTGTTGGTTGTCAAAGTGAACCATCGGCGAAATGTTGGTTGGCAAATAAAATTCGGACAAAAAAAGTTCGGAGAAAAGGCAGAACCCCGATGATTGGATCTTGGAGAAATCGAGGGATCTCTTCAAATGTTATAGGTACAGGTCTCATTGGCCGAGCTCCCACAGCTCCGCTCCGTCCGCGTCAATGGAGCCGCACTCTAAAGCAAATGATATTGTTTTGTTGAACATAAAACAGAAGAATCAATTTAGAGTCCCATGGCAGTTTGCACTACATGGAACTATCGTGCATATTTTGTCAGCCTCCGTATCCCAGTTGGTGACCCTGCCTACGAAGCTGGATTTTCGAAGCCTTTGAAGCTTCGGATCCCGGCGAGGGCATTATGTGTATTTATTTATCATAAATATTTGTTCCTTGCTCCTGAATGTCTATGTATTTAAGTATCTATATGAATCTATCTATTATATATATCGTCGCCTAGTACCCACATCACAAGCCTTAATCGAGATATCGAGAGAGAAAGATGTACCAAGATATTTCTTTATTTATATCGTAAAATCTACTATCGTAAGCGATCTGATTAAAAAGATAAAAGCGTAATCATCCCTGAGAGATTTCCTGATCTTTAAAGCATAGTTCCAGTGACAATGTTGCTGTGAAAATGCATGCTCGTCCCGGTAATAGACGATAAACACGGATGCTGGATCCAGCAACGTTTAAAATCCCCAGGGAACGCGTAAATATCTCCGCTAACTCGTCCTGCACAGTGGTTTCGCACGGTATTATTACTAGCAGAGACCGAAACCGGTATTTTCTTCATACAAAAAGAACGGTTCTTTTTCGTTCTTTGGTATATTCATTCTAAGTTAATGGAGTAATTGAAAGATATAATGTTATTGTAAATTACTTAATATTGAATAGTAAATACATAAAGAGTACAAAACATTTTAAATTATTGGGCTATTTCGAGGTTTTTGTAAAATAACTATTCCAGTCCCTGACTCCTAGTGCCGCTGCGAAATAAAAAAAAATATTTTAAAACTGTGGAATCGGTTTAGATTACGTAGGTACCTATATTACTCGTATTCATTATTTATTTATTAAAAGTTTCATATGAAATTACAATTTAAAACCAATGCGTCATGACAAAAATAATCAATAAAATTTAAAAAATAGATTCAATGTGTATATACAGGGTGATTCTTGAGTCATGAGCAGAAGTCAACAGGGTACGGTTACGCTGAGCAACTTTTACTTCGGAGACAACAAAGAAATTGCATAAAAAATCTCTTACTTATGAGTTAAATTGATACTTAACTATCAATTAAGGATCAATTAACTCATAATTAAGAGTACTTTTTTGGATATTTTTTGGCTATCGCCGTAGTGAAAGTTGATCATCATGACCGTCCGTAGTAGCCTGTTCACTCCTGCTTACGACCCAAGAATCACCCTGTATATAAAACAAAATAGAAATTAATTTAAGTTACTCAAGAAAAAAAAAAGGTAGATTTAGGTGACACAATAACTTGGCATTAATTACATCCCGGTGTTTTGACCCCGTTGTAGCGTTTGTAGTCAACGGGTAACACTGTAAAGGATGTCGTCGGAATGTATTTATATCAATGAGATATAATTTGCTATCATAATTGTAGTAGTTCCAAAGGTACCTTATATCTTGCATATCATAGAATATTTGTAAGATGTGTATCAGTGAAGATAAAATTTGTAACCTGGTAAGGGCAGACTATTTTATGTGTTTATTATAACTACCTATGTTCTTTTGTATGCATGCATGCATCCATTTCCATTAATGCCAGAGAGCTTCGTTTCGTGCGAATCTTATCATTTGGGTTTTGATTTGTCCAAGATGTATTGACATATAAACATTTCAAATGTAACGATCATTGCGTAATAAATCGTAAATGTAAATGAGAATGCTGTCAATAAGAGCTTGATGAGATTTTTTTTCATGAAAGTTCCTAGAATTATTCGATTAAATTGAGAATATTCTGCAACTTTTACATACTTTAATGCAACCAGAAATGTTCCACTTTTCCCTATTTGTGCCCACTGTGCGTAGCAGCCGTGGGCGGACCTACACGACGGTTAAATGTTAATTGGAGATCGAACGGATCCCTAATTCGATACCTGCGTGATTATATGTGCGTGTGTTGTGTTTGTGATATGTGTGTAGAGGACGCATGTGTGAGTTTAATATCTAAGTTATAATGGAACATGTTAATTTTAGATACTAGGTAAGGTATACCTTGGTAGTATTACTAATTGTTTACACGTCACGTGTCTTGTCAAACCATTCCGTAAACATTATTCATGATAATTTTAGAATTATAACTAACGTGAGACTCAAACATATTAAAATATTATCAAACCGGATAACTCACGTATTTAAGTCGATGATTGCTCGATATGTTTCGACCCATTAAGAGGGTCCTCGTCCGGAGAACCCTCGGCCAAAGCCCGACGCGTACTCTATAATAAATATATTATTCATGATACATCAAATTTAAAATAGTCTCCTAAAGCATATAGTATGTTTTTGTATGTATATCTTTGATTACGCAACGGACTTTGATGCGGATAGAGGTACAAGAGGAAGGCTTTACTATCAGTATTGTACCCGTGCAAAAGCGGAGCGGGTCGCTAGTTCCATATAAAACTTCACAGTGGATAGGTTTTGACAGTTCGTAAACACATTGATCTGACTTACCAATCTGCAGCCCTACCACGAACACCGAAGTTCGCAATTTTCGGGGATTTGTCTCTGTCACTCCAACGAAGACGTCATTAGAGTGACGGAGAAAAATCCCCGAAATTTGGTAAGGTAAGGTAAGATGAAACGGTTTTGAGAATGGGGAAAGACAAAAAGTCGTCCTTCTGGCACAGCGTCTGCTGCTAGCATTTTGTCTTACCCCATTAAAATTCCGTTTCCACTTACCCCACCTTAGCTTATATTCCATCAAAGACTTACGATACTCAGTATACGCGTCGCGTTCGTGAGTCGCTTGGCGTGGACGCGGGCTCAGTACTTAATAATGGAGATTTAGGCACTTAGCCAAGTTGCCAATCGCTAACGCTTAGCGCAGCGTAGTTTTCCCTCTCTGTCCCTCTTTCATATTAGTGCGTCAAAGACAGCTAGCTGCCTTTCGTTTACGATTGACGATTAAGCGTTAGCGATTGGCAACTTGTCTAAACACCCTAGGCTCCCCGAATGTTACGAGGAGTGACTAAATATACGTGAGTTTAGAACCGTTTAATTATATTTACATAATTATAAGACTTACGATGTATGACGAAGAAAAGCAATATCAACGCCTGCGGCTCGACTAGTAACCTCCATTCGAACAGTGAGTTCCACGTATCCGAAGCTACCTAATTGCTGAAGTAATATCGTAAGCCGCTAGCTATGGCGCCTTCTCGCAGTAAATGGGTTGAAAACAGTATGTACTTTTTGAATACCGGAAACTGATATGGAGAAACGGTTGCCTATTTCAGTAAATTATGTTGAAGGTAGATGTAGATTTCAATTATAGTTTGTAAGTGTCTCTGTTCTTATTCGACTAGCTTTTGCAAAATGCAAGACAATCTATAAATAATTAAACACACACATACATCAACATCCTAATTTAGTTCACTGCTGGACATAGGCCTCTCCTACCTATTGACTATGCATATAGACGCATTAGATTGGCTATCGCAGTAGTGTGTCCACCACCATCAATCTTCAATAAATTTATAGCCAAAAACACTGTCCCTTAGTCGCTTCTTACGACACCTACAGGAAAAGTTGGGACAGTGACAACTGTGTTGAATTATTACTGCCGTGCCATCACCACCAAGTGGCCTATTTATGAACATAAAATGTATGATTCGCAGGAACGCAACCTGCTGCAGCACGGTACTCTTTAGCCTTCTTATTACGTACAATCTATTTTAAATAATATCATTCCTCCTTCATTTTACAATATCCCTGCCCAATCATTTTCAGTAACTGTTTAGATGAAAACGGAGAAAATCTTAGCTTATTCATACTTTCTCCGGCTACCGCGATGATTACTCATAAAATAAAACTGTTTCAACGGATTATATCACATATCTTAATTAAATTTAACTATTTACGTCCCGACGTTTCGAACAATTTACAGTATTCGTGGTTTAAATTAATTATAGTTTCTGATTTCAAAACAATGAACTTTTGACGGTTATAGAATAGATTTATCCTTATTATTATGAGGGTAAGACTCACCATCTTTTTGATAGTCTTAACGTCATATATATAAGGCTCATTTCTAAGCTGTCAAATGTTCATTTTTAGAAATTGGCAACTCTATTAAACGCGATTTTATCCGTTTAAACTGATTTATTTCTTAGCTTTCTAACATATTCACATAGGTAAAAATTGACGTACTGTTTTAACACTTTATGCCTTGAAGCCAGACTCGAGCCCCGGAGAAGTTTTCAAAACAAATTGGCCCGAACACGTTAGGAGGCATTCTAAGTAGAAAGCCTGAGAGCGAATACCCTTACCATATTTCTGTTGAGCATTCCTAATACGTAGAACAGAGTACAGGCATATTGGAACACTAATCTACTCAGGAACCAGGGATCGTAACCGGTTTTTTAGAAAAACCTAGAAATAGCTAAATATTTTGAAATGTTGTACACTTTTTATGTCGTTTTCAACATTTTATGTAATTATGAACATCGTATTTTTGAATTAGTATATATATATATATATATATATATATATTGACTATTTTGAAAAAGAACGGAATTCGAAACGTTCTTTTGTATGGAGAAAAAACCGTTATCCGATCCCTGTCAGGAACTATGTCAAACAGACGCTAATAAGCAAATTGTAAGAAATCTTTGGTCTAAGGTTAGCTGGAAGAGATCCAGGGATATGCTCGCCTTTATACGATTATAAATAATAATAATTAAATATGTTGGGACATCATACACAAATCAACCTAGTCCCACGGTAAGCTCAATTAAGGCTTGAGATGTGGGTACTAGGCGACGATATATACAATAGATAGATACAGACAGGACTTAAATACATTTAGACAGACATAACCAAGGTACAAATATTTGTGATAAATAAATATACAAATAATGCCCTCGCTGGGATTCGAACTTGGAACCTCCAGCTTCGTAGGCAGAGTCACTACCAACTAGGCTACGGAGGCTGATTGTCTTGTTTTGTGTACTTTTCTATATTTTTTGTATTAATAAAGTGTTTTACTACTACTACTACTAAATATCTCTGACTAGTTGTCACTGTGACATAGTTCTAGAGCGGCCAAGGATTTCAATTGAGTGCACGTAGCCAAGATGCGGATCTAACGCTCAGTAGCGTAGTGTAGTTTTCTTTCTCTGTGACTCTTTGTTACTAGTGCGATAAAAAAGTTGCTAATCGTTCGCGTCTGAGACTAAGCGATTGATATTTTGACTATTTTGAAAAATAACGGAATTCGAAACTTTCTTTTGTATGGAGAAAAAACCGTTATCCGATCCCTGTCAGGAACTATGTCAAACAGACGCTAATAAGCAAATTGTAAGAAATCTTTGGTCTAAGGTTAGCTGGAAGAGATCCAGGGATATGCTCGCCTTTATACGATTATAAATAATAATAATTAAATATGTTGGGACATCATACACAAATCAACCTAGTCCCACGGTAAGCTCAATTAAGGCTTGAGATGTGGGTACTAGGCGACGATATATACAATAGATAGATACAGACAGGACTTAAATACATTTAGACAGACATAACCAAGGTACAAATATTTGTGATAAATAAATATACAAATAATGCCCTCGCTGGGATTCGAACCTGGAACCTCCAGCTTCGTAGGCAGGGTCACTACCAACTAGGCTACGGAGGCTGATTGTCTTGTTTTGTGTACTTTTCTATATTTTTTGTACAATAAAGTGTTTTACTACTACTACTACTATCTCTGACTAGTTGTCACTGTGACATAGTTCTAGAGCGGCCAAGGATTTCAATTGAGTGCACGTAGCCAAGATGCGCATCTAACGCTCAGTAGCGTAGTGTAGTTTTCTCTCTCTGTGACTCCTTGTCACAGTGCGACAAAACAGTTGCTTATCGTTCGCGTCTGAGACTAAGCGATTGATATTTTGGCTACGCATCTAGGTCAAAAGCTAGTACAAAACATTACAATAAAGATATTTTTTGACATTGCATCGTTTTAAGAGGATAATATTATGGTGCGCAGGAAGAAAAGTTTTTTTGTTTTTTTTTTATTCATCATAGGTAGACGTTTGACCACGATCATACCTGCTGGTAAGTGATGATGCAGTACTTTTTTTTATTATGTTTATGAGCGAGACGCACTATGAAACCAATGAAGGAGTTTACGCTCTCGCTAGAACAATGGTAAGAGTACTGGATTATGTCGCCCTGGATTACCTACTTTGCCTTGTTTTTCGTACAAGTGTTAGGTAATGTTATCTCAAACAAATGTAGGTCGGAAGAGGTTTGATGCAAAACTCTTGGGATTGGGAATGTCACTGTGCCTTTACATTTTACCCAGAAAAATGAATATAAAATACTCTTCTCTTAGTATTTTTGTTTATGTCGGTAAAGTATTAATGGAAGGCCAGATAAGCGATGACTAGATGTCGTGAAGGTTGGCATGCGCGTACGGGCTTACATTTGAAGATGCCCAGAATCGCACTCAAGTAGGTCAAGGCATAACTACCCTGGAAAAGTCCGGGATCACTCTAGGCAAAAGAAGTAAAAAAAATTAAAATGTTACTCATTTTAAGGACCCTTAAAAACGGAAGTAAGTGCCCACACTATTAGGCAGTCTCATAGGTTTTATTTTTAAATATTGACAGAAATATCATAGTCACATAATTGTCATAATCATCGTCTACTTATGAGCTGAGCTCTTATTATTTATGTCTAACCAGTCTTCTTATTGACAGCCAGATATTTAAACGATAAGTACCAAAACGCCCAATGATTTGACCATTAACATCGCAATTTACAGTCATACTGTTTGCCATTTTATCCTTCTAATAAAATTACTCGACGCGCAGCACCGAATGACCGTTCTACAAAAAAGAAAGGAATCGTTTAAAAATCGAATCTGCGTGTCGAGTCAAGGGGTGATTACACGGGCCAGTGACTTGAGCGTTTAGGTTGACCAGAGACTAGGGAATGTAGAAAACTTTTTGGTTACTTGCAAACAATTTTCATAGTTTTTTTTTTTTTTTAACAAAACTTAGCCCTTAGGTGTATAGAGTATCAAAAACGATAAGACCGAAATATCACATGTGGCAACATGTAATCAATCCAGACTGTCATACTGAGCAACAAATTTCAAATTGACATAGATTGTTCCCATAAGTAATTTTAGCAATAAACTATGTGATACCATATGCCTAAGGGTTAACGACACGACAGGTGGTATACTCTGTCTAAAAATTCCAATAATCTTTGTTGAGTGACTTACTCGTAGTTTCGTTCGTTTCACTGTTCGTGCTTTTGTTTTAGCCCTTAACTGTACCATTCATCAGTAGATAACAAAAAAAACTAACCTAAGGGTTTCATAATCACGCACTTTTAGAATACAGTCTTGGTTTTATAACCAACTTAAGACCTTAATCCTTCAGTTCACCTGCATTATTAGTTAAAATTATGGCTACCTACATCATCATCACTATCATCACTACATAGTATAAAATAAAGTCACTTTTTCTGTCCCTATGTCCCTTTGTACGCTTAAATCTTTAAAACTACGCAACGGATTTTGATGAGGTTTTTTTTAATAGGTAGAGTACCTAATTCAAGAGGAAGGTTTTTATGTAGGTATAGTACCCATGCGAAGCCGGGGCGGGTCGCTAGTATAGTATAAACGTAAAAATATATCTACAAATATATTCCTCGATACGTGTCAAAGATGTCAAATACTATGGAAAGTCAGCCATATTTGTTTGCATTTTTTTTTTGTTTTACTGACGAAATTTTATGCAATAGACCCTTTCAAACTTAGAGCCTCTTACTTAAAACTCAATATAATTCCCGTCTTGTTAAAAATATTCTTCATGCTCGCAAAATCCCTACGAAGTATGCCAGATATCACAAAATTTCGAGTAAGAAAACTCTATAAGTGTTTTTACAGTTTGCCGCATTTTCTATGGAAAATTACATGAATGTATATTTAAATTTCGATATAAATCTTAACATCCAGACAAAAGGCATCAAGCTCTACCAACCAACGAAATTAGCGTCATTTTAAAAATGAAATAACACGTGTCGTATCATAGAAATTGTCAATCTGCATTTTTCTAGTCTCTGTCCCGACCGTTAGCGGTGTGACTGGCGAAACGAAATTCGAATTACAATAATAAAAACGTTAGTGAATCGGGCCGTAAGTGTTTACTTCAAATTGAACTCTATACCCTTGTATTGTGAAATCAGAAGTGGGATTCGCATTAGACGAAATTAGGAATGCAAGTTTTGATGGCGGATCGTGACTGTCGTTCGAAATGAAGACGTCATGAGGATGATCCTATCGTTGAAAAGGGTAGTTTAATAGTTACGATTCTATGATGGTTTTAGATTACTTTGATAGAACTTATCAAGTGGATATTAAAAAGCACTAAATGCCACAGAAATAAAGAAATCTACGGATACAAATTTTTGAAGGTTAGGACTTCAATAAATAAATTAAATATCTGTTGACATCTTAAACAAATCGACCTAGTCCCACGGTAAGCTCAAGCAACAAGCAACACGCAACGATATATACAATATATATACTGAGGTAAAATATGTGTATTCGAACTTATTGGACAGGGTGTATATATATTATGTATACATATATAATAGATAGATAGATATATAGATACTTAAATACATAGACAGCCATGACCAAGGAACAAATATTTGTGATAAACAAATAATGCCCTCGCCGGGATTCGAACCCGGAACCTCCAGCTTCGTAGGCAGGGTCACTACCAACTAGTAATGTATAATTAAGTTGACACAGCCAATCATATTAATTTTCCTTGGTAATAAGTTTGAACATAATATTGGTTACTTTTTGTGTCATAGCGATTGAAGCTGTTAGAGCAGTAGCTATACCATGACTTTGCAAGTATCAGTAACGTAAAGTTAGGTTTTTCTCGATATGTAAAGCTGGCCATCGCGCTCGCTCTAATGTATCAGTGTGAGCGCGATAGAATGCATTATCATATGTATCGAGTAAAACCTAACGTATCCTTTATTTTTAAAGTCATAGAACGGCTACTGGTAAGGAGTTTTTCAAGTGGCGGAAGCAATATGTAAATAGGAAGCGAATTAATGGATTTGCAGAAAAAACATATATGCCTACTAAATAACAAAGGCAAATTATGCACATGAAATTATCACAACTTACATCCTACATAAAATGGACTGTGCGGGAGGCTGAAACGGGCACTGTTCGGGAGGTACACGCACACTTTAACACCTCATTTCGACATTTATTTTTCATCATCATCATCATCAGCCTATGATAGTCCACTGCTGGATGGAGGCCGCTCCTAATGACTATGCGTATAGACGCATTAGGAGGTAAATGCCTATAATCGCCACGCTGGGCAAGCGGATTGGCGATCGCAGTAATGTGTCCACTATGATGATGCTGCTGCCCATCATCAATATTTTATCAAATAATGGTTAGTGACACTACAATCCCTTAGTCGACTCTTACGACACCCGAAGGAGGAGTTGGGGTGGTGACAAATGTATTCTTACTGCCGTCACCACACGGCGACTTTATTTTTAACTTTAACAAAAAAAAAATTTGCGCGAGCTACTACTAACTGTCGGCCATAAGCGCTACAGATACGCACTCCCGTGTAAATAAAAGAGACACGGCGATACTCGACCAGCTATCAGCTATCACCGCCGGGCGAGTATCGCTTTGTAGCTCGCGGGTGTTAGTTACATAAATTCGACAGCGAATCCAGTAGCCGGAGACCATTGCTACCCGCTGCGGATGACGTCAACTCTTTCAAGTGCTGCGGACGTAAGCCATCCAAACCCGACGCAGACCCATTGTAGAACGACGCCAGTGCCTCCCGAACATCCGCTGGCGTCACGACGACTGGGGAAATAGGTACCTCAGGTTCAGGTGGGAGCACAAGTGGCCTAGAAGGTGATGGGTGCTTCTCCCTGAGCGACGCGACAGTCTCATCGTTGGCAGGCGCCAGCGGTGTATCTGACAACAAAAGGCGGACTGCACCCCTTAAGTCCCCGTCGTGCACTTTGCTTTCAATAGTTCTCGTCAAAGATCTGGGCGTTCGCGTCGAATCGTAAGACGAAAATAACGTTGGACTCTCCACATTTTCCTTAACCTTAGCCGTCAACGACTTTGCACCTTTTTCCGGGACCCTGAGCGCGGCAAAGGAAAAAGACAACAGGGAGAACCAATCCTCAACCGCGTTCGTACGCACGCAGCAATCTATGATAGCGCACAATTTCCCCGCAGCCAAACACCTCGCCCCTTTCGGTATGTGCTTTAAAACGCTGACCTTTGTTTTAAGTTGGTTTAATTCATCCAGACACACCTGGGGGGCAGACGAAGCTGCTGTCTGTGAAGGTTCGGCATCCATTGTTTCCATTCTGTTCACTCTGGGACTAACCCCATCAAGACCGGGAACCCCCAGGGCACTCCGACCTCGAGATGCAACATCTTTATGCGCTCGAGCAATATGCACATTAAGACCTCTCGGAATGACATAGAGCCTAGGAGACCCCGGACAATAGGGGCAAGTCGACTTAGATGGGCTGCTCATGATTCTAGTTCTATTTAATAATTAAGGCGGATAAAACATGTAAAGAAACAACAATAAAATTTATCTAACCGTATACACCAATAAAAAAATAAAAAAAAAAATAAAAAAAAAGTATATAAAAGTAAAAATGCTCAAATTACACTTATACAATATATCATGTCATATACTTGGAAGCATTTAAAACAAAACAAATAATTTAAAAACAAAATACCATGAATATTAAAGCACAATCATAAATTAATTGAATGTAAAAATAATCAGTCTTGTTAAAATAATAAATTCAATAAAATTTCAATAAAAGAAAAGATTAAATGTTACAAAATTAAAAACAAAATACAATACAATAAAATTCATGTCACCTTATAAAAATTAAAAACTATGAATAAAAAATAAAGAAGTAAGTTAAAGGTTAAAATGGCCTAATTACAGTTACACAATATGTCCTGTCATAAGAGATAAAATATTAATCATCAAAATCAATTAATTCAACAGAATACACATTACTATAACATCGTACGAAGCAAAACTACTTTTATAACCTTTAAAACAAAAATAATAATAATAACAATAAAAAAAAAATATATCATATTAAAACACAAATAACACAATCATAAATTAATTGAAGGTAAAAATTATCCGACTCGTTAAAATAATAAATCGAATAAAATTTCAATAAAAAAAAAAATAAAAAGATTAAACGTTATAAAATTAAAAAAAAGTACAAAAAAAAACTAAAACCTAAAAAGAAAGAACCAAAAAAAAAAAAAATATATTTCCTTTGACGGGATCCGAACCCAGAATGTCTACGAGCATCACTAAAGTCACCACTCTTTCCACTGCGCTGTCTCGACTGCTGCCGTCATCGACGAAGTTTACAACCACAACCGGCCGTGTAACCATCGTTTTCCCATGATGAGGGTAGGCCAATTTAACTTTCTACCGCATTCAACCGGGTCTTGCCATTACACATCACATCAACACACTCTGATTGTACCTTAAAATGAAATAAAGACGCACCGGGGTTTAATAAACACCACCCCTTCACTTTTATAACGCACTCAACACATATTTGGCTTTTAAGCGGCTTCACAGCGAAAGCCTTGCCGAGGTAGTTGCGCTTCTACGGCGCGCCGTATTTACTCCTCTGCGTCGCCGGCGTTTCACCTCTACTGTATACTACACATTTTCCTGGTGCGTTCCAATTGTAAATAACTTTTACAGCAGTAGTTGTAGACTAACTGACACTTTAAATATTTTTTAAACAACTTTTAATCCAGAGCTGATGTAAACATGGACACAGTGCTGCCCTCTCTCTCAATTAATCCATATCCAATATTGTCCGGGGTCTCCTAGGCTCTATGTCATTCCGAGAGGTCTTAATGTGCATATTGCTCGAGCGCATAAAGATGTTGCATCTCGAGGTCGGAGTGCCCTGGGGGTTCCCGGTCTTGATGGGGTTAGTCCCAGAGTGAAC